>BQNB010144161.1:0-13694 GCA_026074375.1 Tanacetum coccineum
ACCAAATCGATAATTGTTTCAGTACACGTACCAAATCGATAAATTAGGCAAAGTTCGTTGGTATTCTACGGCTTTATCCCCAAACAAATACACATATTCCTACTATTTGTGATAGTCTGGTTCAATTAACATTATATAGATAATTAAAGACATAAGCCCTACCAAATTGAAAAATTGAATTAAATATTAGAGAAAAATTAAAAAATTGATGTTCTTACCTCCCGCATATAAAAAATAACACTCGAATCAAGACCAATTGAAAACTCAGAAGGGTATTCGATCCATCTCAGCATCTTTCCTTCTTTCTTTCTTTTTGTTAGTACTATGATGTTTCTAAAGATTTAAACCCTTGTGGTTGAAGTCGTTGTTCTTCCTCTTGAATACTAAGGCTGCGTTTAGTTAGGGGAAAACACCCTTGTTTTCCACAAAATGGTTTGTGGAAAACAAGAAAAACATAGATCGCGTGTCGTTTTCCAACAAAAATCTCTACAAAACACAAAATCCCTATTTTCTCCTTTTATACACAAAACTAGAAAACAATTTTATTTTGTTTTCCCCGTTTTCCTTTTATGACTAGAAAACAATTTTATTTTGTTTTTCTCGTTTTCCTTTTATGACACCCATATCTATTTTTCCTTTATTTCCTACGTTTTTATAAGTTTTTTGATGTTTATGTACGCTTACAGACTTTTTTATGTTTTCGTCTGTTTCTTACGATTTCGATAGTTTTTTACGTTTTCGCTCGTATTTTTACGTTTTCGTTGGTTTTTTTACGATTTCGTCCTTTTTTACGATTTCGTCCGTTTTTTACGATTTCGCCCGTCTTTTTACGATTTCGTCCGTCTTTTACGAGTTCGTCCGTTTTTTACGATTTCGTTCGTTTTTACGTTTTCGTCTGTTTTTTTACGATTTCGTCTGTTTTTTTACGTTTTCGTCTTTTTACGATTTCGTTTGTTTTTTTACGATTTAGTCCGTTTTTTTACGATTATGTCCGTTTTTTTACGATTTCGTCTGTTTTTTTACGATTTCCTATGTTTTTTATGATTTTGTCTGTTTTTTACGTTTTCGTCCTTTTTTTACGATTTCGTTCTTTTTTTACGTTTTCATCCGTTTTTTTACGATTTCGTCCGTTTTTATGATTTCGTCCTTTTTTACGATTTAGTCCCTTTTTTTACGATTTCGTTAGTTTTTTTACGATTTCGTCCGTTTTTTACGATTTTGTCTGTTTTTTACGTTTTCGTCATTTTTATGATTTCCTTTGTTTTTTACGTTTTCGTTCGTTTTTTACAGACGAAAACGTAAAATTATAACCGAAAACGTAAAAAATGGACGAAAACGTAAAAAAGGACGAAATCTTAAAAAACAAGCGATAACGTAAAAAACGGATGAAATCGTAAAAAAAACAGACGTCAACGCAAAAAAAGAGACGAAAACTTAAAAGAACTGACGAAAACGTAAAAAACGAACGAAATCGTAAAAAAATAGACAAGATTGTTAAAAAACGAACGAAAATGTTAAAAAAATACGAAAGCGTAAAAAACAGCCGAAATCGTAAAAAATTGACGAAATCGTAAAAAAACGGACAAAAACGTAAAAAACGAACGAAATTGTAAAAAAAAGGACGAAAACGTAAAAAAGGACGAAATCGTAAAAAACATACGAAATCATAAAAAAAGGACGAAATCGTAAAAAATGGAAGGAATCGTAAAAAAACGGACGAAATAGGGACGAAAACTTAAAAAAACTGACGAAAACGTAAAAAACTAACGAAATCGTAAAAAATTAGACAAGATCGTTAAAAAACGAACGAAAATGTTAAAAAAATACGAAAGCGTAAAAAACGGACGAAATCGTAAAAAAATTAACGAAATCGTAAAAAAACGGACGAAAACGTAAAAAACGAACGAAATTGTAAAAAAAAGGACGAAAACGTAAAAAAGGACGAAATCGTAAAAAACATACGAAATCGTAAAAAAACGGACGAAATCGTAAAAAACGGAAGGAATCGTAAAAAAACGGACGAAATAGTAAAAAAACAAACGAAAACGTAAAAATACGGACGAAAACGTAAAAAAACGGAAAAAACGGACGAAAACTTTAGAAACCATTAAATAAATAAGATTCACCCAGTAGCCCATTTATCCTATTAGTGCCCGTTTTGGCCCATACCCGTTTTGCCTAATGCCCTCGCCCGCCCGACCCGCCTGTTTTGCCGCCTCGATTTTTGTGTTTCGAATATGTCTTTATAATATTACAAAAGTAAATAGAGAATTGAGATATAAACAACAACACTTGAACATGTATTCTAGTTTTGTAAAATGGAAAACACAAACACATGTTTCTTTAACTAAACACGTTTTCCAAATTTTTAATTGTTTTGTGGAGATGGAAACCCCCTCCTTTTTCCTACAAAACAGGAAACATAAAATGATGGAAAATGTTTTCCAACTAAACGCAACCCAAGTATCCCGATCTTGAATATTGCTTGTGTTTTGGGGATGAAAAGGTATTCCCCATCTATCCCTTTTTTCTTCTTTGATACGAGCAGGAGGAGCAGAGGAGCTTTTGTGTTTTTGGGTTCAAAAGAGTTGGTTCATTTACACATTAGATTATTAATTTGGGCCTTAATAACTAATGTACTGTTATGTTAAGCTTTATCATCTTAAAAAATATAACTTTCATAAATATAAAACATCAACATATGAATGCAGTACTTTTAAAATGTAGCAGACACTTGTAATTTCCAATATATAAACTCATCATTCGATAATTCAGTACTTCATCGATTGTTAACGCAATTTCTTTTACCCAATTTAAACTTTTGATTGTTATAGTTTATAGTTATTTTAATTCAAATATGTCATTATTTCGTAACTTTATTGCTAGAAAAAAATGTACAAATGAATAGCATTTGCTCGTCACAAAATTTAGTTACCGGGTACCCGCCGCCGCATTGCGCGGGTACCCGGCTAGTAAAGCATGAAGTTTCTTACCTTAGCTCGTTTGTTATAAAGAATGTTGTGCAGCGAATGCAGGGTTTCATCAGGTTTTCTCTTGAATAGCTTGTACGCCACTGAAATAATATACATCATAAGAGTTTTGCAGGTGCAAATAATGAAATAGAAAGACTACCGACTTCTGAACTTAGAGCCTTCATAATGTAAATACACAACGTATCACAAAATATCAATTTTTAAAACCTTTTGTTTAAACAATACATGGGTAGTGACAACATGAATACGTGTAAGAAAGTTGAAAGCCTTCATTAATCATTTATTAATACCACTTGCATCTATATACAACCTAAAGCATACTTGACATTTGTAAGCTAGAGCTAAAAAAAGGCAGAGCTCAAAAAACAGGAGCATAAAGAAACACAATGTATTAATTACTTTATACATACTGATCATTTCTCATATTCTAATTGCTATATTTTGTATGTTGTTATGTAAAGTTGTACATGCATGTATGAAGTAATTCATAGAGAATATCAATGCTACTATATTCAAAGAAACTAAAAACATCCAGTTCATCATAGACTTAATTATGTATCACTAACCAATTCAATGTTATCTTCTTAATATGCTATTATTAACTGTCCACCTGTGGCTTATCTAGAAATGCATCTATAGATAACTTAAAGACTATGGTTAGCATTTTCATTGTTAACATAACATCATTATATGGTGACTCTCAAATAGACACCAATACCATCAATATAATAACCCGCAAAGCCATAAAATCCAGCAAATGAACCTCTTTTCCATGGTACTTCAAAATGAATCCCTTTATCTGACCAAAATGTTCATGTGTCCTTTTATTCGTTACGAACGACAATGATGAAATTACTGTGTACCCAGCATATTCTCCTGTAAATTTTGCAATCGTTCCAGTAATGTCGATTATCCTTATCATCATCGTAGGTAACCTGAGAAAAAAAATAAACTAATTAGTTAGACCTGGTACATAAAAATATCAACAAAAACAAACAAAATTCACATCGAAATAAACCAACCGAAACAAAACCCCCCAATTTTCATGTTCATCTGCCCAAAGCGGTGCTCCATCTCCATAACCCAGATAAACAAATATCGATTATAATAATTAAAATGCAAGAAACAAATATTTAGTAATCCAACATTCAACCAACAATAAACCTTAAACGTACCCTTAATTACGCATCACCAAAAATACTAGACACAAAAACCAAACCTTTCCTTCTTTATATTCCTCATGCTGATGTTTTGCTGCAGCCTCTGAATTCATCAAAGTCTTTTCGGACGGGTCTGTGGAGCGTTTCATACCCAAAACAGCCCCTGCCTCCCTTGACATGTACACTGTTACAAATGCAAAGATGTGACCATATACCCTTTAAATCCAATAACTACAAGAATTTTCATCCCTACCACCACCGGTATAAGTAGCGATTACTTCTATGATCATCAGCCTAAACCCATAATAAAAATAAAATAGAATCGAAAAAAGAACAGTTGAATAGATAATTAAATTAGAACATACCTTTAATTTTCTAATTGTGTGTTAGTGAAACCGCCTCTTTGCCGCTGATGATGAACCGGTGACACCGGACAATTAAACACTATCCAAATCTACATACATACTTTGATATCCTCAAATGCCAACCTTTCTTAACATGGTCTTGTTTTTCTCTCATCTTAGCAATGTTCACTGGATGTGGGAGGCGGTGGATTCGAGAGTGTCTGGATTCTTCATGAAGAGAGCTACTGTAGTATGCACTGGTCACAAAACATAAGCACCGTAAAACAAATCTATTCACTAAAGCATACATATATCGTCAATTCTTTAACCATTAAAACTCAGATTTTTCACCACTCAAACTTCATGTAAAAGGTAAAACACACAATAATATATATATTATATATATATATATTTATTTATATATATATATATATAATTATATATATATATATAAAAAGCCTACGGTTCATGTGTAATATTGTTATTTGTAAACATGTTGCTAGCCGCTTTTCTTAGATTTTGCCTAATAGTTGTTTCTAGGATACAAAGTAAATAAACTTTATTTATAAATTTACCATCTAGAAGTGCTTTTGATAATTCTTTTTGTGTCGCAAATTATGCTCTCATAAGTATTATTTCACTTAGTGACTTCTTCGGATTCAAATCTGTGTTTTGTCGAACCAAATGAATCGTACCCGGTTTCCGACCATCTTCTTACTTCCAATTTGCACCCTGATCACATCCAAAAAGAGACTTCATTATATTCACATTCAACCTACGGCAATATTTTAATTGATGGTTAACATCCCACAGTTACACAATTTAATCAAGTTCACACACTTACTTAAACGAACTCTATTTTAGTTGGTCGTATCTGAAGCAGCCATTACCTTTATCCCAATGCAAATGGATCTGTTTTTGATTTAAGTCGTGATGTGCTGTCGTATAGGGTCAATTATTTTATTATCAAGTTTTAAATTTATATTTAGCCGATAAACCTAAAACAACACTTTAACGAGCAGTGTATCGGTCAAGATGGAGTTGCTGGTCCAGTAGCGGTGTCAAACACATAGATGTGGAAAAATTGAATCCTATATTCTATCAGTATTTTAATTAGTTTATTTACTGGTTAAACCTATGCTATGTACGTTGTCTAATGATATGGGGGTTTTCAGCCTGAGAGACTGGCACAGGTTTGGTGGAAACAAATACCAATTCAATACACAATAAACACAAAAGAAGAAAATTAGAAGATAGAAAAGCGGTACAAGCCAAATGATAGAAAACTGTATTAGCCATATTAAATCTGGTTCAATGCTGGTTTGTTTGTTTTAGTGCAATGATTTACTTATCTCGAAGCGGCATATCATTCTTAAGACTTAGGCGGGACATCATCCTAAGACCTAGACACGATTAATCCTGTCACAATTAAACGCATCCGCATAAAGCATCTTTAGTTTAATTATAATCTATCTTAGAGAATTAAAGCAGTGGTGATCCTGTTAAAACACCTAAACCCAACGGGACTTTACCTTCTTATGTGATGGTGTTTTATATACTAGTAGTCACTTGCCAATCTTTATCAGTAAATAAGAGCATGCTTGTGAAACCTAAACGGTGTCACCTACCGGTACACTAAGATCATAACTCAAAGAAAAGACAGAACTTATTTTTGTGTTCTATGGTCCAGACATATGAAACACGATATGGAGAGCTATCCCGGTATCTAGATTACTTGGTCCGTATCACTAGATCCAGTTGAATGATAGGTCGCATATTCAAACACATAAACAAGTATGAGGTGATAAACATAATTAAACAATCAACGATAAATTAAGAAATCGATTTTTAAAACAAACCAAACATTGAACTTTCATTAAGATGGCTAATACCCAAGGGTATTAGCCCGACAAACCAGATTGTAATTACTACATGCGGTAATCAAACAATTGAAAATCGAACGATTAAGAGAGTAAAAATTACACGATGTCTTCTATGGATTCGTGATCAATGCTTGACCTTGGTGGCTGATCTTCTCTTCTAAAATTCGTCTTTAGTGAGTATGGTATAAAGAATATGATATTGCACACTGAAAACTCATTTTTGAGTCTTCTATTTATAGTGTCTGAAAAAGACTCGATACGCCGTATCCAGCAAGGTCGATACGGCGTATTGGGCTGGATTCCTTGGAGTGCGCTACGTTCGTAATAAATCTTTGATATCATTCCCAATTTACTTGATTTACTGTATCTTCGAATAGTTATCTTCATGGATACGGCGTATGTAGACAGAGTGAATACGCCGTATTAGGAATTGGTCAAACGCGTTTTCTTGTGAAGTCTTGGCGCAGATACGCCGTATCTCTTTAGTTGGATACGGCGTATTGGTGAAATTTCAGCAATCTTCAAATATCTTCGTTTTAGCTCCAAATTATGCGCCTTTTAGCCCGTCTTTACAAAACACTCCTAAATTACTGCATTTATCAACTTCCTTGAAAGCAATTAGATACCAAATAATGCAATAATTATATAAAAGTGGGCAAAACAGATGGGATAAATGATATAATAAAGTGACGTTATTTGATGTCATCAAATATCCCCCCACTTGAATCCTACTTGTCCTCAAGTAGACTTTAGAAAAAGTTTCGGTTTATGAAAATGTGTCCTAACCGAAGTTGAGGATTTTCCGTTTAAGCATCGTTTTGTCCTAATCACCTGTACATAACCAAGCTCCTCACGAAATATGGAAATGAAAACACTCAGATCACTCAACTAATCTAGGGTGCAACATTTAAGTAGTACGCTCAATTGCTCGGTCATGATTAGCTTCGTATCATAGGCTTGGCAAGGATACACATCTCCACCGCTAAAGCTAAGGAAGAACAAGTCAAAAGCTAAATTGGGTTAAGAAGGCTTACGGTTAATCATTCAACAATCTTTCACCATAAGTACCACACCAACAAGGCAGTTGTATCATACATACACGGCCGTAACGACGGAATAGACATATACAATCCGAACACATCCCTGTTCGTGTTTAACCAGCGGTTAGGATGAAGAATGATATAAGGTAGGACTTCATAAATTTCAACCGAAAGTCCGTTCATCCAACAGGCAGCTGAGACATGCATACTATGACCGTAACGACGGAAATAGACAGCTATGCTCTGAACAACGTCCGCGGTTCGAGTAGGACACTAGGTTAGTTGTAGGAAGGGAAGTAAAATGGGTTTTTTGTACACTGTTTAAATTCACGAACAAATAGATTAAGCCAACAAATAAGGTACGGTTGCTAGTAACTTTCCCCCGACCGTTCCATGACAAAGACTTGAACATATAGACAAACGCCTCGATCACAGAAATGACAAAGACAACCTAAGTTGGCATTCCTATAATGGTCAACTTCCCTTACATCCCACTCTTACACACTTTTACATAAGTGGTGATATCGGCTACTTTTTACAAGACTTTACATCGTTGATTTTTGTAACGTATCAACGAATAATCGATCCTTCCAATGCAATTCCTTCGGTATAAACTTCTTTGAACGACTATTTTTCTTCCCATCTTTTTTCTTTTCAAACAATACATCATTAAATCTCGGTTTGGTTTCCCCGTCTTTACTATCATAATTCATCCGGATAATCTTTTCCTTATAAAACTTCTTCTTCGGACATGATTCATAATCGCGAAAGTAGCGAAATTACATATTTTTCCCATTGCATAGTGCCAATTTTCCTCCGACCATTACAGAGATAGAAAAATTTCACTTTGACACAGGAAATACAAGACTTTACACGAAAGCAACTAGCAACATTGGTAAAATAGGCTTAATCTACACGGTAGGCTAAGGTGCAAAGGTGTAACGAAACATATAATATGGTGTAGAAAAAGAAAGGAATGGCTCAACAGGTTGTTCTAGGGGATTTTACTCTAAAAATGAGAGTAATCAAGGGTTACACGGGAGTTAACTAACCAGTGTGGATAGTTAATTTTACGACATGTAGGCTATTTGGTTAATTTCTGAAATTTATCAGTTGAACATGTTCTTCCATCTAAATCTATAGTACTAATCATGGCGGTCTCGAGTGATATACCAGGCCAAGTTCTAAAGTCCACTACATCACCGACACACTCATAATTTTGTGGAATTTTAGTAGACAGTTGGAAACGGAATAGGCTTAATTCTCACAATATGTATCAAGGGTTATAGTGCGCTAGGTAATGTAACTAGTGATTTTTACAAAAGTCATGCTAATTTTTTTTAAATTTTGGCCATTTTTAAGCACTTTGCATGTTATTTTGTAAAAAAAAGACAAGTACGTTCTAATTCTCCATCCCCCACTTAAATTATACAACGTCCTCGTTGTATAGATAAAATAAATAATAAGGAAGAGTAGAATTAGAACGGAAAACTCCTTGATGTTTTGCTCGTGATAATTCTCCAAGATGAGTCCTTGAGCAAAAAGTGTGTTGACTAGGGCTTTAGCATGCCCGGATAAGTTCAACACATGTCTTTTTCAGCATATACCATATCATAGTTTCAGCAAGGTCTTGTATAAAAGTTTAGAAGACAACGTGCAAATTCTATTCTGCTAGATTGGTACAAGAAAAACAATTAAACACACAACTATACAGGGATCCATACGATGTATCCAACTCTAAGATACGCCGAATTATTCATTGTAGAAACAATTAAATTATGAAATTTAATATAAGTTTTAAAAACTGATAACGTTCAGACATCTCTATACGCCGTATCTAGTGGGGTTCGATAGCCGTATAGGAGTGTAATGGAAGACAGGAATCATGCAAACAAACAATTAAAATGCGACAAACAATTAAAATGACCGGGTTGTCTCCCGGGAAGCACTTTTGTTTCAGCTGGTATTTAAGTTCGACCTTTTTCTCCGTGTCTTATGGTTTCGGGATTTTGAACCTGTAATCAATCAATGTGTTATTGAACTTACTGCCAGTCTTGATTCTATCACACACAAATAAACCGATCATTAAATAATATACATCAAAAGGAAATCGGTAAGTAAAGTGTCATAAGTGTAATATACAGTACAGATCAACAAAAGATAATAGCATAAAGGGAAAGAGATCAAGGGTTGGGCTGAGCATCAGTATGAGGGGCTGCAGAGGTGCTAGCATCACCTGTCCTCGGTCTGACACACCTCTAGAAGGACAACCGTGAGCTACCTACAAGTGTGCTGTCGAATGGCTGATAAGTCTGGCATCCATAAGCTGTATCATACAGGTGATCAGCCAGGTGGAGACTCTAGACTGCTCTGTGGTAAAGCTCTCGACAACTCCTCGCAAGCCTACGACATCACGCCGTAAGTCGTGCACCTCCTCCTCACCTATCTTAATGGGGCTGGGGAACTGGTGGAGCTGGTGGAGGTACCTGTGCTGGTGTTGGTGCTGGTGCTGGTACTGGAATCTCCTGAGCACCCTCCTCGGCTGTCGGACCAGCCTCATCTGCCTCATAGGCACCAGCCGCAGCAGCATGCTGCCTCTTTGGTCCCTGGGCTACCCAAGCCCATGTGTCACCGTACCTCGTGCAGATGTTGAGCCTCCCAAGCTTATGTAAATCAATCAACGGGAGCTCTCGGGTGACTACCTGCAACCCTCTTAATCCCTCGTCACTGACAATCCCAAAATGCATAGCTAAATGCCTAATAAAGTACCCTCCTGACATCCTGGCCCCGCTCTTCCTCCCCTCCGCATGCCTAAACAAATACTGCACTAACAGATGTGGGACGTTAGTAGTCCCACGGTCCATGCTGCGGAGGTAGAAGAGATCAATACCGGTCACCTTCTCAGGTGCCTGCCCCCTACCAGAAATACTATAAGCAATCAACATGTGGCATAGCCTCCTCACAGGGTCTCGAATAAGAACATAATAAGGGGCGGGGGCCAAGAAGTCTCTGTCAGACGAGATCTCCATCCAATAATCCCTAAGTTCCCCCTTGTCGCAGGATCAATCTATCACTCCATCCGATAGGCTCCTAACCCAGCCTCTGCCATCTCTGCTCATGTGTGAACCCCAATGCCAAGATAAACTTTCTCTACGTCATCCTCCTCCTAACACCTCCCAACTAAAAACACAGCGAATTCTCAACATCCAATCCCATCTCTGTATCGTTCATCCTACAAGTACTGAGAAACTACAGAATAAACTCTCAGACCAAAGGTGCTCGGATCCCTAATAGTCTCCTCCAAGCATGACTCACGTACACCTGCTGCCCCTCTCCAGAATACACCATCCTTAATCTCACAGCCAAATCCTGCCTCATCTCGGGGGTTAGACCCTCAAAATTCAATACATAAACCCGGTTAACCGGTCTGCTCCATATCGTCTCGAGCCTCTACTCGTAACTATGCCTAATCCCCTCAGTGTACTCCTAAAACTAGTATCTGAGCCATGGGTGTCTCTGATCAGCAGCTGGTAATGGTGCCATATCTGAAAAATTACCTAAATCAGTAATCATTATGTGTGAGGTATAATACGACGTATTCATAGAAGGATACGTCGTATGTAAGGGTCTGAGTTGAATACGTCGTATGTCTTTGAGAGGATACGGCGTATGGGAGTTAAAGTATAGTCTAGTATATCACGTCAATACGGCGTATCCAATTAACTGAATACGGCGTATTGAGGTGTAAAATTTAGGTAAAAATGGATGCAATACGCCGTATTCAATGAGGTTGAATACGCCGCATTGCTTCTGTAGTTTAAAATCAAAAAGGGGTTTCCCTCATTTTACCCATTTATACCCAAATCTTATTATCAACGCATTGTTTTATTGAGTCTAATATCTAAAAGGAGGGGGAAACATATCTTAGTCATATAAACCCTAACTCTAATTCATTATCGAAAAAAGAAAGAAGGGAATAGAATGAATCATTACCGTTTGATTAAATATGCAGGAGATGTATAGAAACACGAGTGATTTTTGAAATCAAAGTCCGCGGTGATTTTTTTTATTGTGAGTAAAAAGTGTGTGTGAAACGATCCGGCGTATTTAGTTGGGTTTTTATACCCACGCTCGATACGCCGTATAGGGATTTGTCTGATACGGCGTATCAGACATTAAACCGATACGGCGTATAGGTGTACCTATATACGCCATATGGAAACCAATTTTCAAAGTTTTAACAAAGAAGAACGTACCTTGGCCTTCGCAACATTTGTATGAGAACTATCCTTGTAATATCGCTTAGGGTCGAACGGAATGCCAAACGGCACATACAAATTTATAATAAGAAAGAATAGCATTCCATTTACGTAATATTCCCAGATCACGATGTTTACTTTTAGGCTCATGACAAAACTTTTTGTTTCAAAAGTTCTAATGGTTTTATCGTGACTTGTTTTAGAAAGCCCATTTTCCCATGTGTAATTTCATTATCATCTGATGACTATATTATACCGATATCATTATCTTTTTCTGATTTTGAATCATCAGGATGAATGATGTTGAATAGATCATTGAAGCGCGAAACAATCTCTTCATCATATTCAGACAATGATGCTTTATCAATTAAATTAAATTTATTGATACGTTCAGAACTTACAAGAGGGTTAATTTCAAGATCTGATTTAGACGTTAAGCCATTGTTATAGACAATGGCTGGAAATTCATTTTCGAAATCTTTAAAGTAGTCTAAATCATCAAGATAATCAACAGTAAGGTTGGGTGACAAAGGCATATTATCATTTTCCGAATCTGTTTTCAAATCATTGATAGAAATTATTTTATACGAAAATGAATTTTCATCAAAAATTACCGTGTAATCTTCATCGACGAATTCTTCTAATGAAATTCTAAAGTCTACCTTGTTTTCGTTAGGAGGGCATACTGTGGGTTCAGACGGGATTGTTGTTAATGTATTATCAAAGACTATGTCTTCGAGCTTTTTCTTCTTCGATTCTGATGTATTCCTCCATGGTGATATTTGGGTCGTCCATTTTTTTCCTGTAGTCAACTTGTAATAGAGAAAAAGGTAAAATGGACTAATACGCCGTATTCAATGAATTGAATACGTCGTATTGAGCAATGCATGAATTTAAACAAACACTTTAAACACACAATGCGAATAAATACAAACAGAATTTAAATAATTAGATTACACTAAATTAATTTAATTAAAGGTTAGAAATACTGATAAGAATAAGGTTTAATTATTTCACTCCCCGGCAACGGCGCCAAAAACCTGATGTGCTGTCGTGTAGGGTCAATTATTTGATTATCAAGTTTTAAATTTATATTTAGCCCGACCAAACCTAAAAACACTTTAAACGGAGCAGTGTACCGGTTCAAGATTGTAGTTTGCCCTGGTAAGTAGGGTGTCGAACACATAAGAGTGAAACATGAATCTTATTATTCTATCAGTATTTTAATTAGTTTATTTACTGGTTAAACCTATGCTATGTACGTTGTCTAATGATATGGGGGTTTTCAGCCTGAGAGACTGGCACAGGTTTGGTGGAAACAAATACCAATTCAATACACAATAAACACAAAAGAAGAAGATTAGAAGATAGAAAAGCGGTACAAGCCAAATGATAGAAAACTGTATTAGCCATATTAAATCCGGTTCAATGCTGGTTTGTTTGTTTTAGTGCAATGATTTACTTATCTCGAAGCGGCATATCATTCTTAAGACTTAGGTGGGACATCATCCTAAGACCTAGACACGATTAATCATGTCACAATTAAACGCATCCGCATAAAGCATCCTTTAATTTAATTATAATCTATCTTAGAGAATTAAAGCAGTGGTGATCCTGTTAAAACCCTAACCCAACGGGACTTTACCCACTTATTGTTTGATGGTGTTTTATATACTGGTAGTCCACTATTCCAATCTTTATCAGTAAATTAAGAGCATGATTGCTGAAACATAAACGGGTCACCTACCGGTCCAACTAAGCTCATAACTCAAAGACAAAGACAGAACATTATTTGTGATCCTATTGGTCCAGACATATGAAACACGATATGGAGAGCTATCCCGGTATCTAGATTACTTGGTCCGTATCACTATGTTGGGAAATAGATTGTAAAAGACTTAATACTGGTTGTATAACAGTTAAGTCTGGTAGTATTAGTTAGTTCTGGCAGTACTAAGTTAAGTCTGGCAGTACTAAAGTTAGTACTGGTAGAATAGCAGTACTATAGTTAGTAC
>BQNB010144162.1:0-16893 GCA_026074375.1 Tanacetum coccineum
AAACACTTATTTTATTTTTGGAATTTTTTAATTTTTTTAATTTTTTTGGTATTTTGGTGGTAAAAACGAGATTACATGAAAACAACGGCTGCAGGTATAATCAAATCGACTGATCCCCCCTCATACTAGAATTGAACATTGTCCTTAATGTTTTAAGAAGGGTCTCTACGTAAATCCTAAGCCGTTTATTAGGTATGCATAAAGATAAACGTTAGTCGATAAGATTTAGGATATTGGATTCCCAAAATGAAGTTGAGGATGTGAAGCTTGAGTGAACGAAGGACAAAACTACAAGCATGAGAGCCTTTAAAAATTCAGGCAATCCTGGACATACAACTCAAAACACAAAGCTACGAGCCTCCTCACAACACACTTATTCATTACTACTATATAATTATATTAGGATAAGCATGGGTTACCACCCACAAAGCGCTTGTTTATTCAAGAGTCACTAAGCTTGGCTCGATCCCCCCATACTTGAGCTTGTCAAGGAGGATGGAAATAGAGAAACAGAACATCCAAGATAGGAATGTCCTCTCCATAGATCATCATCGGGCTTTTAGAAAAATCAAAAATGAGTTGGAAAGCTTTAAAGCCCTGATGAGATAAGAGATGAGAAGATTTCTCCTCATTAGAAGCAAGAATACCAGGATTGAAAACGTTGTCCTCATTTTTGAATGAAAATGGGAGCAAAGTGTCAAACACTATAGAAAGAGGATCACGGATAAATGAGATAGAGAAATCATTCGGTGATAGAAATCTCTTGGATTGGACTTCAATGAATATCCCTGGATCGAAAATCTTGTTTCTCGTTCCGGAAGGAAACTACAAGGTCGGATCTGAGGGAATCACTAGAAAGAGTGAAATCTGAATCGAGATGAAGGGTGGGATGGGTGGGCAAAACATTAGGCACATGAACTCTTAGTTCCCGTGTTATATTATCAAAAATATCCTCCACCACATCCATAGTGAAATCCCCCGAATCGGGTTCACTATCATAAAAGAATGCTTTATAATCTGGAAGAGATAAATCAATATAAGAAGTGGGATTGCCACTACTTTTCTCTTCCAAATTAAAGCAGAAAGTCTCGGACTCGGGTAAAGAATTATAAGAAATGTTGGTCTCCTCCAGGAAAGAGTTAGGAGGTGTGGAGGGAGACTTGGTCACAAAATCAGAAGATGGAGTGAGATTGTCTTTTAATGCTTCGATCTTAGCAATAAGAAGATTGATATTCAACAATTTCTCACGAAGAATATCGTCCTTGATTAGAATAATACCATTATCAATCTCTCAATTTTTTGGATCAAAATCCTTTACCTCCTCTAAGCTGACGAGCTCAGAATCGGGAGGTGATGCCTCAACGTAATCGATGTTCTCAAAAGAATCGTCATCACTCGAAGTACAATCATCGTTAAAATCGGAGAAAATCTCAAAGTGATCGTTTAAAACATCAATAGGAGGAGAATTATCACAAAAAGTCACATCACACATGCTGTCAGAAATACCCTCGGACTCACTTAGGATCGGGACAAGGTCCTCAACACTAAACTCTTCCTTTTTAGGAATAGTGCTAAGATGCTCGTCCCCCATACTTAAAGAGTTATCGGGTTCCATAGTCGGTAATTCGGGTGTGATTGCAATAGTATACTCCTCGTCATCATCATCATCCTTGTAGAAGGCAGGACAATTCCAGTTCGGAGTATTAATAAAATCTGTCAGCTCCTCACTTATAATTTGCACATCTTTAAGAAGTTTACGAAGCAATTCTTGTATATCCTCTGGTTGATGTTACTTTTCTTTACAGGCATGCTTAATGTCAAAAAAATTCTCCCAAGCTAGCAATAAAACCATTAGCGTTTCTCTAAAAGATATACGATTAAACTTCTTTAAAAAGGTTTGTATAGATTCCATTAGGTTTTCTCTAGCTTGCAACATTTACACACTTGTTTCTTGAGGAGGATGATGAATGACGGGATACTGCAAGGGTTGAAATTGATCAAAACCGAAAGAATTAGAATTATTGAAATTTTGGTTCATCGGTTGACACTGAAAAGTCTCATGAGGACCCCCGCAATTTTCATAACAAGGCTCATAGAAGATCACTTGTTGACATTGCAAAGTCTCATGCGGGCCCCCATAACGGGTACTACAAATATATTGTTGTTGAAAACTTTGAAAATTTTGTGGGAAATTAAAGTCTTGATTGTAACACATTTCCGAATTATAGATAAACAGAACTTGAGGTGGACAATCGTGACCATAATGAGAATCGTTCCCATAAAAGTCATAAGAATACACCGGGGGTTGTGGAGGTGGGTTAGGAGAATCATCCATAAAATTAAGATTGGAATCATATGTGAATGAATTTTCATCTCCAGAATAGCATGTCGGATGAAAACTTGGCAAAGTTTGTGGGAACTCATCAACGTTTTGATTGTAGCATGGTTTCGGATTAGAGATAATCGGAACTTTTAGTGGATAATTATAGCCATAATGAGCACCGTTCCCACAAGACTCACAAGTACATCGTTGACAAAAGATACCGTCTAACAAATCACCATACCCGTAACAACAATGGTGGTCAATATGTGGAGGACTTTGTGAAAAAAATTTACCGGGGTCCTGATTGAATATGAATGGCTCTTGGGGTGCATTAACAACGTTAGTATTGTCATTGGATGACTCGGAAGTGTTTAGAAAGTCTTGGAAAATTTCATTTTCATCACCAATTGTAAACCAAACTTCCTCTAATTTCTTTCGTAATAGAGCACATTGTCGACAATATAGACCATCAACCGGGTTTCCACACTTGGGATAATTATGAGGGGGTAGTTGAGATGAGTCGGGTGTTTTATTAGGATCACGAACAAACTTGTCTATGAAATTCACATTTGAACAACAATGTTCTTTATTATACAAAGCTCCACAAGACGAACATTCTTTAAATCCATACATGATGATAGAATTAAAGAGGGATAAAGAATTAAACAAAATGTGGTTAAGAAGAATATTTCTGGATTTTTACGTATCTTAAACAAGAAAATATTTTTGGGACCGATAATCGAACAAGTGTACGGTAGCTCTTTAGAAAACGCATAAAGAAGCGAAGGGGCGGGTAAGCGTGAATCTATTAAAAACCTTCTCTTTTCGGGTCGAAGTTCGTAGGATCGACCCACCTTATACCTCTCTTGTAGTTTGTAATCTAAAGGTGAGCCGAATTCACAAGTGACACAACGGTCGATTTTGTTGTTTCTCGATTTTTTAGTATTTTTGATTACTTGAAAATATTCACAAAAGAAAGCGATAACTTCACAGGGAAGGGTCTTCAAACACTAATCTTCAAACGAAACACAATAATTGTTTCACAACCTACCCGGCAGCGGCGCCAAAAATTGATTTGCTTAAAATAATTCCTTTAGTATATATAAATATATATATATAGTAAATATAAATATATAATAATAAGAATTATCTCAAAAATATCAATAATAAGAATTCCAAGAGGCTTTTTTTTAAAAGGATGATTACTTTTGACCAAAGTAAAACCCGAAAAAAACCTTTTCCGGGTCATATCCCGACGAGGCGTGAATGGAAAATCGAGGTAACGTTTGTGGAACAATGCTTGAATATCACAAATTAGATTTTTTTTTCTAATTCTACTAATAATATGCTAAAACAAGTAAAGGCATGCTAAAAATGAAAGCAATTAAGGCTAAAACACTAAAAACGTTAACGGGATTCAAAACCCGTTCTTTAAAAAACTAAATTCTACAAATTTAACCCTACAAATGCAAATTTAATTTTTATAAATCCTAAATGATAAAAGAAAATTAAAAAAAAAGAATTATATTTTTTGACTTTTATATTATTTATTATGAATTAAAAACGGATTTAATCTAAAAAATTAATAAAAATAGTAAACTAATTTGGAAAATTCTGAAAAAATCACAAAAAGTACTTAAGAGTGAGCTAGACCTAGGAAAAATAAATTGGGATCACCAGCTTATTTGAATAAGCTGGAATTAAGCTAAAACGGGCTTATAACTAAAAAGGCTAAAATGGTGTTAAGTAATTAATTGTGCAAACCATAACCAGAAAAGACCCAAGGGCGAGTTGGTGAGTGTGTGTTGTGTTAAAGTGCTTGGTAGAGGTTGTGGAGGTCACGGGTTCGAGCCTTGCTCACCCATGACTTCCCAATTTCCCAAGTATTTTTATTTGCAAAAAAAATTTACACACTTAAACGTAAGCTGGAAATAAGCACTTTTTGTAAAAACACTTTTTATAAAACTAACTAATAAGCTGGAATTAAGCTCTAAAAGGTGACAGACTTGGCCTTTTAAACAAAGTGACTTAAAGGACTGACTGTTAAGCATTTTTAGACACAATAAGCAAAAAGAATAGAAAATAAGTAATAACAATCTAAAGGCTAAACTAAATAAGCACTAAGAATAAAAAATAAGCTAACAAAATGAGCTAAACTAAGCTTAAAATGACAGATTCATTTACAAGGATCTTATACTTAAAATTCTAAACTAACAAGGCTAATAAGCTTGAATAAGCTCTACCCTAGGCTAAATAAGCTAATAGAACCTTAAATATATCCTAATAAGCACTCATAACACATCCAAAGCAAATCCAAAAAGCCAATAAGCGCAGGAAAGCTAATAAGCTTATTGGCCAAAACTGGTAATCAAACAGCCAAAACAGCACTTTTGGGCTTAATTTTAAGCCCCAAATCAGATCCTTATGGCTTAATGACTTATAACACTCTAAAGCTTATCCTACAAACTATCTAACACAGCAATCAAAAAGCATTTTGAAAATCAAATAAGCTATGAAAAAGGCTTATGAAAAGGTTGTTTTACTCAGTATGAGCTGAGTTTTTCAAGTTTTTGAAAAGACAAAAGCAAAAGTGCAGGCCTATTTTTAAGCAAGTAAATAAGTTTCAAAACAAAAAATAAGCATAAACAGATCAAGTTCATACACCAAAGAGCTTATGCAAGAAATTTCAGAACCTAAAACAACCTAACACTAACTTAAAATTAAGTTCTAAAACTGGCTAAATAAAAAATTTTAACTAAAAACTTTAGAAAAAAGGACAGATTATGTCTACACCACAATTGTCAAATGAAGGCCTAAGACTCATTCATTCTTATGCATAATGAGCTATTTAAGAACAAATTCCAAGCCTTAAAAGCAACTTATAAGTAAAATATAAAAATAACAGTTTGAATAAGTAAAAACACACAGTTTCTAAAAATTTAATAGACAAGACCTTAAAACTAAAATGTGAACCATAAAAACTTATTAAAACTTATCAAAGGACCTAATTAGAGCTTACTGAATTTAGCTTAAATACCAAAACAAGCTCAGTTACCATTACTTGTGCCAAACACCCCTTTAAAAACCAAAAATCCATTTAAAGCTTAAAACAGAACTTGTAAAGCTAAAACAGATTAAGTGCTATGCATAATAAGAATAATTAAGCAAAAACCAAAGAGAAATAAGCACTCTACATTAAGCTAAGCTATCAAGCAGTTTTAACTAAAAATGGGGCAGATTTTAAGAAAACTAAAACTAAACATTTATAAACTATAAGCTAAATACATTAAGCTGAACTAAGGCAGAATGAACACAAATAAGCAACATTAAGCAATAATAAGCAAATAAGCAGATAATAGGCATAAATAATAAAATGAACAGTAAATAAGCTAAAAATGAAAATGAGAGTGTAGCTTAGTCCTTTGCTTAAACAAGGACAGAAATGCTCAAAAGAGATTATTCTACTAGCTCTAGATTATCAAAGATAAGCTAGTAAATCCATAAGCCCTTCCAAATTTGGATTATCATCCATAAAGCTTAATACCATAAAACTTTGAGTGTATGAAACAGAACTTAATGACTTATAAGAACTCAAAAAGCTTATAAAAATTTGACTTGGAAACAGTTTTTAACATAAAAAGCATAAGAGTAAAACAAGTTAACATAAAACCTTAAAAACTAAAATTTTCATTAAACATTAAAAGATTACAATGCTTGAAAGGAAAGTACAGGTTAAAGTAAAATAAGCAAAAAATATAAGTAAAAAAACAAGGCTACACTACTCCTAAGCTACATATCCTCCAAGAAAATTAAGCTTCTATATATATATAGCCAAATTCAAGCAGGCACATGTGCTTGTTGTGTTACTTCTGTGAGGAATTTCTAGAACTCATCTTGGCCCTTCAATTTTCTTGTTCTCCAAGGTCTTGAATCAAAGCCCTTCATTTTTTTTATCTCTGTCCCACCAACGAATGAGGTTATAAGGGATTGCCAAGGTGGAATTGGCTTCTTGTGAGTGGGGTTGAGGTTTTTGGGGTGTGATGTTGTTTTGTCGTATTGCAGGGTGAAGTGAAAGGGATGGATGAATAGTGTTGATTGGCGGGAAAAGGGTTTTGGGGGAGTTGAAAGATAACAAGTGTTTGCCCTATTTTGGTTAAGGAGTGACACCGTTAGTCCTTTTGGACTAACGGTGCAAAGGGGCAAGTAATAGCTACGTTAGTCCTTAAGGACTAACGGTGTAATGCTAAAAGGGTTGTATGGTAAAGGGTTAACGGGTGTTTTGGTTAAATGGAATGGGCCTATAATCTTGGACCGGTTTGATATTTATTTGACTTTGGGCTTTTTAAGTCTTATAAGACTTGATGTAAAGGCTTAATGGGCTGACCCGACCCATTAAATGGGTGCGGGTTGGCCCGATAAGATTTTTTTCTGTTTCGGCTCCGTTTTTTACTTTGACTTTGTCTTCGTTGACTTTTTGGTTGACTTTGACTTTTCACGCTCTTTCTATTCCCGTGCTCAGTTTTGTCGGTTTTGGCTTTGTTTTTTCATTTTCTGAATATCCGATACCTGCACAGTAAATAACACAAAAAGCATATATTTGGTATTTTATATCTGTTTTTGGTCATTTAGGGTCGTTTTATTAGGTAAAAAGTATGTGTAATTAAGCACATACCAACTTTACTCGAAAGAAACTAGCAACATAGAGAAATAGGCTTAATCTACATGGTAGGCTAAGGTGCAAAGGTGTAACGAAACATATAATATGGTGTACAAAAAGAAAGGAATGGCTCAACAGGTTGTTCTAGGGGATTTTACTCTAAAAATAAGAGTAATCAAGGGTTACACGGGAGTTAACTAACTAGTGTGGATAGTTAATTTTACAACATGTAGGCTATTTGGTTAAATCCTAGAAATTTATCAGTTAAACATGTTCTTCAATCTAAATCCATAGTACTAATCATGGTTGTCTCGAGTGATATACCAGGAAAAGTTCTAAAGTCCACTACATCACCAGCACACTAAAAAATTTGTGGAATTTAGTTGACAATAGGAAACGGAATAGGATTAATTCTCACAATATGTATCAAGGGTTATAGTGCGCTAGGTAATGTAAGTAGTGATTTTTTACAAAAGTCATGCTTAAATTTTTTTTAAACTTTTTACCATTTTAAGCACTTTGCATGTTATTTTGTAAAAAAGAAGACAAGTACGTTCTACTTCTCCATGATGAGTTCTTGAGCAAAAAGTGTGTTGACTAGGGCTTCAGAATGCCCAGATAAGTTCAACACAAGTCTATTTTAGCATATACCATATCATAGTTTCAGCAAGGTCCTGTAAAAAACAAGTGCAAATTCTATCTCGCTACAATGGTACAAGAAAATAATTAAACACACAACTGTATAGGGATCAATACGCCATATCCCAATCCCTAGGATACGCCGTATTGTTCCTGTAGAAACAATTAAATTACTGGAAATTAAATAGTAAGTTTTAAAACTGATAACGTCCAGACATGCATACACCGTATCCAGTGGGGTTCGATACGCCGTATGTAATGTCTAGGAAGACAGACTCGTGCAAAAAAATAAAATTCAAACAATTAAATGCGACAAACAATTAAAATGTATGGGTTGTCTCCCGGGAAGCACTTTTGTTTCAGTTGGTCTTTAAGTTCGACCTTTTCCTTCTTTTTTTTATGTTTTTAAGCAAATGGTTTCGGGATTCTAAACCTACATTGTAATCAATCAATGAGTTGTGTTGCTGAACTTACTGCCAATCTTGATTCTATCACACAAAAGTAAACCGATCGTCATATAATATACATAAAAAAGAAATCGATAATCAAAGTGTTAATAGTGTAATATACAGAACAAATCAACAAAAGATAATAATATAGAGAGATCAGGGGTCGGGCTGAGCATCAGTATAAAGGGTTGCGGAGGTGCTAGCATCGCCTGTCCTGGGCCTGACACGCCTCTGGAAGGACAATCCTGAGCTACTTACGGGGTGCTGTCGAATGGATAATAAGTCTGGCCGCTGGCGTCCATGAGCTGTGTCATGTAGGAGATCAACCAGGTGGAAACTCTAGACTGCTCGGTGGTAAAGTTCATGACATCTCCTTGAAGGCCCACAACATCACACTGTAAGTCGTGCACCTCCTCCTCGAGCCTCTCGATCCTCTGTGACATAGTATGTAGCTGTAGGGCGGGTGAAGGTGATGGAGGTGGCTGTGCTGGTGCTGGAATCTCTGGGGCAACCTCCTCAGCTGCCTAAACCAGCCTCATCGGCCTCTGGGCACCAGCCACAGCAGCCTGCTGCCTCTCTGGTCCCTAGGCTACCCAAGCCCATGTGTCGTTGTACCTCGTGCAGATGTGGAGCCTCCTGAGCTTATGTAAATCAATCAGTGGGAGCTCTCGGGTGACTACTTGCAGCCCTCTTAATCCCTCGTCACTAACCAGCCCAAAATGCATAGCCAAACGCCCAATAAAGTACCCTTCTAACAGCCCGGCCCCGCTCTTCCTCCCCTCGGCATGCCTAAACAGATACTGCGCTAAAAGGTGTGGGGCGTTGGCAGTCCTACGGTCCATGCCGTGGAGGTAAAAGATATCAACATCGGTCACCTTCTCAGGTGCCTGCCCCCTACCTGAAATACTATAAGCAATCATCATGTGGCATAGCCTTCTCACAGGGTCTCGAATAAGAACATAAGAAGGGGTATGGCCCAAGAAGTCTCTGTCAGACGAGATCTCCATCCAATAATCCCTAATATCCTCCTTGTCGGGGATCAATCTATCACTCCTAGCCCAGTAGGCTCTAAACCCAGCATCTGCCATCTCCTACTCCATGTGTAACCCCAATGCCAAGATAAACTGTCTCCATGTCATCCTCATCCTAACACCTCCCAACTAAAAACACAGTGTATCCGCAACATCTAGTCCTATCTTTGTATCACTCATCCTACAAGTACTGAGAAACTCCATAATAAACTCTTGGACCAAAGGTGCTCGGATCCCAAATAGTCTCCTCCAAGCATGACTCACAAACACCTGCTGCCCCTCTCCAGAATACACCATCCTCAATCTCACAGCCAGATCCTGCCTCATCTCGGGGGTCAGACCCTCAAAATCCAATACATGAACCCGATTAACTGGTCTGCTCCATATCATCTCGAGCCTTTGCTCGTAACTACGCCTAATCTCATAAGTGTACTCCTGAATCTGGTATATGAGCCATGGGTGTCTTTGATCAGCAGCTGGTAATGGTGCCATATCTAAAAAATTAACTAAATCAGTAAGCATTCGGTGTGAGGTATAATATGGCATTTTCATAAAAGGATACACCGTATGTAAGGGTCTGAGAGCAATATGCCGTATGTCTTAGAGAGGAATACGGCGTATGGGAGTTAAAACATAGGCCCTTATTGGATCAATACGCCGTATTCAATTCATTGTATACGCCGTATTGAGGTTTAAGTTTCTGGGTAATTATGATGCAATACGCAATATTCAATGAGATTGAATACGTCGTATTGCTTCTCCAGTTTAAAATCAAAAGGGGTTTTCCCTTATTTTACCCATTATACCCCAATCAACGCATTTTTTTTGAGTTCTAGCATCTAAAAGGATGAGGGAAAACATATATTAGTCATAGAAACCCTAGATTAAGAATCTAAACCCTAACCCTAATTCATTGAATCATTACCGTTTGATTAGTATGCAGGAGATGTACAAAAACATGGGTGATTTTTGAAATCAAAGTGCGCGGTGATTTTTTTTTATTGTGAGTAAAAAGTGTGTGTGAAACGATCTTACATATTTAACTGGGTTTTTATATCCACACTCGATACGCCGCATAGGGATTTGTCTGATACGTCGTATCAGACATTAAACTGATACGGCGTATAGATGTAGCTATATATGTCGTATGGAGACCAATTTTCAATGTTTTAAAAGAGAACGTACCTTGGCCTCCGCAATGCTTGTATGAGAACTATCCTTGTAATACCGCTTATGGTCGAACGAAATGTCGTACGACACATACAGATTTATAATAAGAAAGAATAGCATTTCGTTTACGTAATAATTCTAGATCACAATTTTTAAGTTAATGACAAAACTTCCTGTTTCAAAAGTTTTAATGATTTTATCGTGACTTGTTTCAGAAAACTCATTTTCCCCATGCGTAATTTCATTATTTTTGTATTATACCGATATCGTTATCATCATCGTCTTTTTTTTATTTTAAATTATCGGGATGAATATCGTTGAATAGGTCATTACAACGCGAAACAATTTCTTCATCATATTCAGACAATGATGTTTCACTAATTAAATTAAGTTCATCGATAAATTCAGAATTTATAAGAGGTTTAATTCCAATATCTGATTTAGATGTTAAGCCATCGTTATAGACAATGGCTGGAAATTAATTTTCGAGATCCTTAAAGTAGTGTAAATCATCAAAATAATCAACCGTAAGGTTGGGAGACAAAGGTTTATCATTTCCCAAATCCGTTTTTTTTAATCATTGACAGAAATTATTTTATACGAAAATGAATTCTCATCAAAAATTACCGTGTAATCTTCATCGTCGGATTCGTCTAATGAAATTCTTAAATCTAACTCGTTTTCATTAGGAGGACATACCGTAGGTTCAGACTGGATTATTGTTAATGTATTGTCAAAGACTATGGCCGGGAATTCAGTTTCGAAGTCAATGGGATGGTCGTCCTTATCTTCATAGTTTTTAACTTTCCCGAATGTGTCAGTTTGCCAATTGAACGTGCGACCATATCTTCGAGCTTCTTCTTCTTCCAGTCTGATGTATTCCTCCATGGTGATATTTGGGTCATCCATTTTTTCTGTAATCAATCTTGCAAAAAAGGTAAAATGGACTAATACGTAGTATTCAATGAATTGAATACGTCGTATTGTGCAATTCAAACAATTTAAACACACAAAGCGAATAAATACAAACATAATTTAAATGATTAGATTACACTAAACTAATTAATTAATGGTTAGAAATACTGATAAGAATAAGGTTTAATAATTTCACTCCCCAGCAGCGGCGCTAAAAACCTGATGTGCTGTCGTGTAGGGTTAATTATTTGATTATCAAGTTTTACATTTATATTTAGCCGACAAACCTAAAACAACACTTTAACGAGCAGTGTACCCGGTCAAGATGGATTCGCGGTAAGTAGGGTGTCGAACACTAAGAGTTGAAATTTAATCCTATATTCTATCAGTATTTTAATTAGTCTATTTACTGGTTAAACCTATGCTATGTACGTTGTCTAATGAAATGAGGGTTTCAGCCCGAGAGACTGGTACAGGTTTGTTGGAAACAAATACCAATTCAATACACAATAAACACAAAAGAGGAAGATTAGAAGATAGAAAAGCGGTACAAGCCAAATGATAGAAAATTGTATTAGCCATATTAAATCCGGTTCAATGCTGGTTTGTTTGTTTTAGTGCAATGATTTACTTATCTCGAAGCGGCATATCATTCTTAAGACTTAGGCGGGACATCATCCTAAGACCTAGACACAATTAATCATGTCACAATTAATGCATCCGCATAAAGCATCCTTTAGTTTAATTATAATCTATCTTAGAAAATTAATGCAATGGTGATCCTGTTAAAACTCTAGCCCAACGGAACTTTACCCACTTATTGTTTGAAGGTGTTTTATATACTGGTAGTCCACTATTCTAATCATTATCAGTTAATTAAGATCATGATTGCTGAAACATAAACAGGTCACCTACCGGTCCAACTAAGCTCATAATCAAAAGACAAAGACAGAATGTTATTTGTGATCTTATTAGTCCAGATATATAAAAAACGACATGGAGAGCTATCACGGTATCTAGATTACTTGGTCCGTAACACTAGACCCAGTTGAATGATAGGTCGCATATTCAAACACATAAACACGTATGAGGTGATAAACATAATTAAACAATCAACGATAAATTAAGAAATTGATTTTAAAAAAACCAAACATTGAACTTTCATTAAGATGGCTAATACCCGAGGGTATTAGCCCACAACCATTGTAATTATACAAGCGTAATTAAACAATTGAAAATCAAATGATTAAGAGAGTAAGAATTACACGATGTCTTCTATGGATTCCTGATCAATGCTTGACCTTTATGGCTGATCTTCTCTTCTAAAATTCATCTCTGATGAGTATGGTATAAAGAATATAATATTGCACACTAAAAACTCATTTTTGTGTCTTCTATTTATAGTTGCTGAAAAATACTTGATACGCCGTATACAGATAGGTCGATACGGCATATTTGTTAGATTCCTTGGAGTGCGCGCTACGTTCGTAATAAATCATTGATATCATTCCCAATTTACTTAATTTATTGTATCTTTGAATAGTTATCTTCACTGATACGACGTATGTAGATAACATAGATACGCCATATTGGGAATTGGTCAAACGCATTTTCTTATGAAGTCTTGGCGCAGATACGCCGTATCTCTTTAGTTGGATATGGGGTATTGGTGAATTTTTAGAAATCTTCAAATGTCTTTGTTTTAGCTCCAATTTATGCGCCTTTTAGCATATCTTCACAAAACACTCTTGAATTACTGCATTTATCAACTTTAAAGCAATTAAGTACCAAATAATGCAATAATTATATAAAAGTGGGCAAAATAGATGGGATAAATGATATAATAAAGTAACGTTATTTGATGTCAGCAACGGCATAACTCGGACAAGAGATTACGCCGTAATTACATCTGTTACGGCGTAATCTTAGTGGTTATGCCTACACAGGAACCTGTTTACCACATGACAACGAGCCGAGGAGACCTCGAATTCCAATTCCTTGCTGACTGCATAATCAAGTGAAAAACCAAACAAACCAACTAAAATGTAGAAAATAAAAGATGGGTTGTCTCCCGACAAGCACTTTTGTTTATTACTAAGTCTTTAAGTTAGACTCAAGACGAGACTACGTCTTTCCTTGGACCTTCCTTCCACTGTCTACTTTCTTACAGATCATCTCTCTGAACCTTGATCCGTTTTCTCTTCCCAATGGTAAAGCATCCATCAATTCTTTAGTGACGCAAATGAAGCTTTGGCCATTGTCAAAGAGTATCTTTTTATTTCAAAAGTTTCTACATGGACCCTTGGTGGATCATAACCTTCTATCTCAGTTCCCATTTCTCGTCTTTCCTCCTCTTCTGATTTTTGATCATACCACTAATATGTATTATCCCCCTGTACTTTCTTGCAATTTTCCTATATGTCATCTAGAATATGTCCTTTCTTTCCTATCCTTAATTCATACTTGTTAGCTAAGTGGTCAATTTCCAACTCGAACATCCACTTATAGTCATCAAAACTCCTTGATCGTGGATCTTTGACTAGTTCTTCTTGAAAATAATCAATGAGCCATGTTTTTAATAGGGCTCTCTTAACTGGTTCACTTACATCAGTGTGTCCCACCTTTGTTAATAACCAATCCTTAAAAGGATAGTCCTTTGATCTAGGTTCGTAATCCTCCTGGATTGAAGTAAATCTTGAAGTGGGTGTGTTTGGGCTTGAGTTTTCATTGCACCACTCTACATATCTCTTGTCCCAAATCAAGTCATTGCCTAGGGTTTCTCCGTACCTTACCAAGAGGAATTCAGGAAATGATAAACCACTTCCTCTTATGCTTTTTCTATCACCATTAAGGTAACAGTACCAAAATTTCAACACCCCGTCTTCATTCATCCTGTAGATTTTGACTCTCCTATTACATGCCTTCATGTTTGGGTTACATGTGGGCGAAAACCTTAGTGTTTCATTGCAAATTTTCTTAATAGGTTTACAAAAATATACGCTACGGATGTGTGTGTTAGGTTTAAGTATCCTATTCTTCTTGCTATCATGCTTCTATATTAAATCGTCAGACTTTTCCACCCTGGAAGACTCATTTGTTGGTGTGTCACTACTAGAAGAAGGTTCATCACTATGATTTGAGTTTATCATATAAATTGTTCCTACCGCGGTTGTGAAATTATTAACTTTCCTATTTATGTCGAAAGTAACCCTATCATCCCCAATTCCTAAAGTGATTTCTTTGTTAAAAACATCAATCTCGGTGTGTATAGTTGCAAGGAATGGTCTTCCGAGAATTACGGTTTCGTTTCGTGTTTTTAGCATATCTATAACCATAAAATCCGATAGGAATAAGCACTTTTCGATCTTAATAAGGACGTTTTCAATAATTCCTATTGGGGCCCTTTTTGTCATATCAGCCATTTCAACTAGCATGTTGGTTTTCTTAGGTCTCGCTAGTTTTAAGTGTTCAAACATAGATTTGGGTATGACATTAATACTCGCGCCTAAATCTGCCATATCATAAAAATTTAAACTTCCAATAGTACATGGAAGAATGGAATTCCGTAGATTCAATTCTTTTGGTGGTAGTTGGCGCGATAAGATTTTTGATGATATACCTTCTTCTTAAACTACATGTGTGCAATCATCATAAATGAAAGATACTTCATGGGGTTCGTTAATTTTGTTGTTAAGTTGAGCCTCTTTATCATCGTAAACTGCCTTGCATTGGTCTAATGATGAATTGTTCACTTCACTAACAGTTTTTGGGTGAAACTCTTTTGTCAGCTGCTCAATCTGGGTTTCCAGGTTTTTGAGAGAAGTGCTTTGATTTCGAGTATTGATCTCTGCATTCTCCTAGAATTTCTTCACCCACTCTTCCATCTCAGCTCTTCTTCGTGTTGATTCCTTTAGGTGTTTATTCATAAGCTCCTCTAAGCTTAGCTTCTTTTCTCCAAAGGACGGGTGATTGTCTCGTCAATTTACTTTTTTGCATTTACTTTTCTTAAGTTTTTAAAATCAATCTTAAAACCATTTTTCCAAACGTGACAAAATCAAATTTTTTAACACCGATTTTTTAATTATCTTTGCCACATTAATCAAAGTTGGCTTTTCATTATCAAGCTAAACAGTAATAGGCTAACAAGTTCATTAAACATTTAGTGATGTCTAATAGGCTTAAGAGTTATAGTGCTTTCTAATATGCTTAATAATTTAGTAAAAAGAACATTTATTAGCCTATTTGTATTTCGGTATCGAACTCGGGAATTCCCGTCTTGGCACCATACCAATTTTAGTGGTACCAGATTTTTTTGAGTGAGTTTCAAGGTACCGGTACCGTACCGGATAAAGAGAACTGATATCGGTACCGTTTTTTCGATACCCATGCTCATCCCTAATAAACACCGTTTAAAAAATAGCTTTACAAATCATTCATATCAAAATCGAAATGCATTCATCACTTTAATCTCTAAACGTCTATTTCACGAAAACATAAGGATTAACACAAAATACAAAATAAGCAAACAATGTCAAAAAAGCCCCACAACAACGCACAAGCGTTCACCTTCTCGTTAAGATCACTAAGCGCTCAATGAAAAATGTTTCAAAGACATTGGTGTTTATCTATCGGAATCAATGTTATATCATGCGTGAGGAGGCGACACCCACTCGTTTTGTCCGGATCAAACTCTCCCCAAAGCAGGTAGGTGAGAAGGGCTCGACTCCATGCATGTCTTTCACCAACGGCTGGCACTGAATTAGCGCTTTGCGAAAGAATCGTGTGGCACGGTGAAGGGTTCCCCAACTTGTTGTTATGCATGTTTTATGTTTACATTGTTAGTTTTTTTTTACTATTTTTCTCACACTGTTAGTTTTTATTATACTTTTTCATTTTCGTATTTATAATGTATTTTTAATTTTAATTTAATAGAATATGTTATAGTAAACTGAAAAAAATCGTCTTTGTGGTTTGGTCAAATTGTCCGTTTCGTCCGTATGGTTCGGAAATTGCAGCAACGTCCTTGTGGGGAAACTTTGGGTTCATTTTTGTCCTTGGTCAAACTGAAATGACTGAAATGCCCCTTTGTACTCTTTTCATTTGGGTATTTTAGAGGGGTATTTCAATCATTTTAGTTTGACCAAGGACAAAAATGAACTCAAAGTTTCCCCACAAAGACATTGCTTGCAATTTTCGAACCATACGGACGAAACGTGTAATTCGGCCAAACCACAAAGACGATTTTTGCAATTTACTCGATATGTTATTTTATTTTAATATATGAAAAAAAACAAAAAAAAACTGTAAGGCCTCACGTTGTTTTATAACTTAAGCCTTGTTGTTAGGGGTGAGCATCAGGATAAATTCGGACCGGACCGAAAATATCAGATCGGATCGAGACAGTTTTAGCTCTAAACCATGGACTGAAGATCGGACCAAATGTGTTCGGTTCGGTTCAGTTTTTCGGTCCGTCCTGTCGGAAAATGCATTATTGGTCGGTTGTACGTAAGACCGGACCATACCGACCCGGACCGAGAACCGAACATGAGGTAAAGTGTGAACCAAATAGGTTCGGTCCGGTTTCTTGGTTCGATTCGATCCGCAATCCAATATAACTGAGTGAAGTGAGAAACTTTTCTTTGAGTTAAGTTGTATCTTCTACGCTATAAGATTACAAGCTGACGTGTAAGTAAACTTTTCCTATCACAC
>BQNB010144163.1:0-16893 GCA_026074375.1 Tanacetum coccineum
GGCTGGCCCCTTAAGTCGGAAGGAAAGGGATAAGCCATTACGTGTTCAAGCTTTGATGATGACTGTTCACAATGATCTACCTAAGCAGATTCGTGAAGCTCAGGAGGAAGCAATGAAAAGAGAAAATGTGAAGGCAGAAATTTAGAGAGATTGATTAAGCAAATATTCGAGTTTCGCCCTGATGGAACATGTTGTTTTGGAAATCGTGTTTGGTTGCCCCGATTCAGTAGATTGAGGGATTTGGTTATGCATGAGTCACATAACTCCAAGTATTCCATCCATCCATGATCGGACAAGATGTATCAAGATTTGAAGTCGTTATACTAGTGGCCGAATATGAAAGCCGATATTGCCACGTATGTTAGTAAGTGTCTGACTTGTGCGAAGGTTAAAGCCGAGCATTAGAAATTGTCTGGGTTGCTGCAACAACCTGAGATTCTAGTTTGGAAGTGGGAAAGAATTACTATGGATTTTGTGAGTGGATTGCCAAGAACGCTGAGTGGGTATGATACGATTTGGGTTATTGTCGACCGACTAACCAAATCACGCGAATTTACTTGAAGGAGATAGTGTGTAGGCATGGTGTTCATGTTTCGATCATTTTGGATCGAGATAGCTATTTTACGTCTAGATTCTGGAGATCGTTTCAGGAAGCGTTGGGGATGAATTTGGATATAAGTTCCGCTTACCACCCTCAAACGGATGGTCAAAGCGAGAGGACTATACAAACGCTGGAAGATATATTGTATGCCTGTGTGATTGACTTTGGAAGTAGTTGGGATCGCTATCTGTCATTGGTCGAGTTCTTATACAACAATAGTTATCACGCGAGCATTAAGGCTGCACCATATGAGGATTTGTACGGACGAAAATGTAGATCACCTCTATGCTGGAGTGAGGTTAGGGATTGCCAACTCACCGGTCCAGAATTGATCCGTGATACGACCAAGAAGATCGTCCAGATTAAGAACCGTTTGTTGACCGCCGGTAGTCAGCAGAAGAGTTACACAGATAGGAGAACTAAGCCGTTGGAATTTGAAGTCGGTGATATGGTACTGCTCAAGGTATCGACATGGAAGGGCGTTGTGCATTTTGGAAAGCACGGAAAGTTAAGTCCACGTTACATTGGGCCATTTAGGATTTTAGCTAGAGTTGGTCCTGTAGCTTATACGTTGGAGTTACCTAAAAAGTTGAAGGGGATTCATAGCACATTTCATGTTTCGAATCTTAAGAAATGTTTAGCGGAAGGCGATATTGTTATTCCGATAAACTAGATTCAACTTAATGATAAGTTGCATATGATTGAAGAGCTAGTGGAAGTTGTTGATAGAGAGGTTAAGCGATGATGACATCAAATAACGTCTAATTTATAGCATCATTTATCCCATGTTATTAACCTATTTTGTATAGTTATTGCAAAGAATTGTTACTTAATCGTTTATATTTGAGAATTGTAGTAATTATGGAGTAATTGGTGAAAGTTAGAAAAAGGCACGCATTTTGGAACTTAAATGAAGATATTTTGAAGATTACTATTCTGAAGACCAATACGCCATATCCATCAAGGAAGATACGGCGTATCTTTGCCTGCACTCACCAAAGACCACAGAGGAATAAAGATCACGCTGTATCTAGAGGACTTAAAACACTGTATTCAAGATATGGAGTCAATATAATATTCTGGAAGATATCAAGCGTGGCCCCTACTCTAAGAAATCCCCAATACGCCGTATCCAACTCTTGGATACGCATTATCCAACCGACTTCCAGACCTTATAAATAGAAAAATCAAAAATGAGTTTTAAGTGTTCTAAATCATATTCTCGATACCTAAACCAAAAAAGTTAATTTTCAAAGGAGACAAAGAGCAGAAGAAGTCGAGCAACATATTCAATTACATAGGAGACAACGCGTAATTCCGTATACTTTAGTAATCATTCAGTCTTTGGTATCATTCGTTAACTCGGTTGCTTTACCTTGGCTAAATAATTGCTCTTGTATTTATTATGATGTTTAGAGGCTAATACCTTCGGGTAGTAGCCATTATTATGAAAATCTGAATGTTTGGTATTTGTTTATCTAGATTTCTTGATTTATCGTTGAGTGCTTGTTTATGTTTATCAATTTATACTTGTTTACGCGCTTTTGTATGCGACCTATCATTCAACTGGATCTAGTGAAGCAGACCAAGTAGATCTAGAGTCCGGGATAGCTCTCCATATAGTAATTTATACATCTAGAATCATAGTTACACAAATATTGTCCTTCTAAGTCTGTGTAGGAACTCTTCGGCTAACTAGTTATTGGATATTGCCAATGGTTTATTGATCGTGTTGACTAGCAGGTGACCTAGATAATTCAACAAGTAACATTCTGATTCCATTGGATAGTTGGACAAGTAGACTACTAGTGTATAAATTGCCATTAAGCGGTAAGTGGGTAAAGTCTCTATGAGCTAGGGTTTAACAAGATCACCATTGCTTTAATCCCTAAGATAGATTATAATCAGCAAATAAGGATGCTTTATGCGGATGCTTTAATTGTGACAGAATTAATGTGTCTAGGTCTTAGGAAGATGAAACGCCTAAGTCATACGAAGATATCCACCTCGAGAGAAGAAATCATTGCACTTAATAAACAAACCAACTTTCTAATCAGATTAATAATGGTTAATACAATTTTCTTATATAAGGTTCGACCGCTCTTTTATCTTTTGTTAATTAGCTTGCGTGGGTAAAAGTGCCTTGAATTGATTGTAGTCACCAACCAAACCGTGCCAGTCCCCCGCAGCTGAAACCCTCTTTTCCCGTTAGAATATGGATTTTAGACTCACAAGGTTTACATAGGTTTTAGTATAGAAAATAGAATTAACATAGAATTAATAAACAAGATAATTAATGCAAATTGATAGATTTAACCTCCTTCAAGTGTTCGACACCTACTTTCCACAAACTACTACCGACTCGTACACTGCCCGTTTAAATAATTGTTTTTGGTTTAGTCGGCAAAATATAAATTTAAAACTTGAATCAAAAAAAATATACACCACAATAATGACACATTAATTTTTTTGCGCCGTTTGCCGGGAGTGGAAAATAATCTGACTTTTATTAGATATTTTGGTTTTTTAACATTTAGATTAAGCCCTTAGGAGTATTGTAATTTTGGAATATTGGTAATTCTTGTTATTGTTTTGTGTGATTCACGTATCAGTTCCTCTGAATACGACGTTTGGTTATGTTAAGGGGGACGATTGTTCTATAGATGGTTTTAAGGAGGACGATCCAACATGTCTATGGAAGCATACAAAAGCTTGAAGAAGAAAAAAAGCTCATAGGCGTGTCAGTGCTAACTGGCAAACTCTAATTGGGAAGATCAGGATGATGCATGATCTTCATGACCTTAGCTCTGTGGAAGCTGAATTCCCAGCTATAGTCATTAACGATGCCTTTATACCACATGAATGCTCTTCGGTCAAATCTCAAGTAATACTCCTTTCAACAGAATCGACTTTAAAATATCATTTATGATTCGATGATGAGATTACACATAATTGTGACACAAACGCGTTTTCTTATAAAATATTATGTCGAACAATATTAAACGAGTTCGAAAATAATAATGATAAAGTCAATATGCCTTGACTTCCATCACCCGAGGCCTCAGTCAGTTATTTGATGATTTAGACTTCTTTAAAGATTTTGAGAATGAATTTCCAGCCATTGTTTACAATGATGCTCAAACGTCTAAATCAGATTTATTAACTAAACCGATTTTAAACCCTTAACATATCGATGAATTTAATTTGAAAGATGAAACATCATTGTCCAATTTGATGAAGAGGAACAAAATGTTTTATACTTTAATGATCTATTTCCTTTTAACGTAATTTATCATGATGAATTAAAACCGAAACGAAAATGATAATGATAAAGTCGATATTGAACACTCTTCGGGGATTTACTATCAAAACGTACTGATGTATAAAATACCGATGTTGGTGCCTAGCTCATGGGTCAAATAAGCTTTTTGAAACAAGTCTATACATCGAATAATTTTTTTCAAACTAAACTTTTGTCAAGGATTAAATTTTAATATCATGACTTGGAATTATCTTAACAAAGGGATGTCATTCATTTTACTAATCAAGAATTTGTATGTGTCATTTAGCATCCCGTTCGACCCCAAATTGTTTTATAAGGATGGGGGTAAATTGGGGCAAGTCTAACTTAAAGACTTTTCTGTAAACAAAGTGTTTGCGAACCACCCAGAATGTAATTTGTCATTTTTATCGAGCGTCTTTCCTAGATTGTCTATACGGCGTATCCAAACCCCGTGGATACAGCGTATTGACTATCTGGACGTTATCCAGTCTTTATTTTCAGCACAGTCTATACGACGTATTCATTAAATGAATACAACATATACATATATCAATACGACGTATCCTGGGTAATGGATACGGCGTATCGACTTCATGTACAGTTTTAGGTTTATATTTCGAGTCTAACCAAATGAATACACGAAGATAGAATTGCATTTGTTTTCTGAGAATTTATACAGGACCTTCGGGAAGTTATCGACAAAGTTGGTTAAAGTATCTACAAGTCTGAAGTGTTGGAGTCTTGAAACTTCAAAACGGCTGTTCAACACACGATCTTGCTCAATAAAGCTACATGAAGAATCACTACCTAGCAAATATCAGGGGAGTTTCTCATTCTAATTCTTTTTAAATTCCTGTATTTAATATTTTATATATACAACGAGGACGTGAGTATAATTCAAGTGGGAGGATGGAAATTTAGAAATGTTTACTTTCCTATTTCCTCAACCTAAAATCTTAATTTTGCTCACATTAAAAATTTGTTCAGCATACTTTGTGAAATTATATGTAACATAACCCGTACACAATAACCCTTGTTAGATATTATGAGGATTTAGCCTTTCCGTTTCTAAATGTTTACCCAAATTCCACAAAATATGAGTGTGCCGGTTATGTTGTAGACTTTAGAACTTGGCTTGGTATATCACTCGAGACCATAATAATGATATTATAGATTAATTAAGTAACTTGTTTAAATTTGTAAAATCTTTAGGATTTACACCCCTAAATCGCCTTTACATGATTGTTTATTAACTAAACTACACTTGTTTAGTTAACCTCCCGGTTAAAACCCTTTTTTCCACTCTCATCTTTAAGGATGAATCCCTAGAAACACCCGTAGAGCCAAATCCTTAGAAATTACGCCAACTATTTGTTTCGTTACACCCTTACACCTTAACCTCCCTGTTAGATCAAGTTTAATTTACAGTTGCTAGTTGCTTAAAGTGTAATGTTTGTATTTCCCGAGTCTTGTGTCATTTTTTATCTTTGGTGCGGTTGGAAATTTGCACATTGCAAATGGGAATGTATATTAGTAGTCAAAACTCATGTGATTTTACTACCGTCACAATTATTGGTGAATCCGAAGAACGAAGGAACTATCAAAGAAATTATCCAGAATTATTATGATCGTGAAAATGGTGAAACTACACCGAGATTTGAAGAATAGTTTGAAAAAAAAAGAGAAAGAAAGTTTGAAGATAATTGTTTCGCAACTACCGAAGGAATTACACGAAGGATCGATTATTCGTTGATACGTCTAAAAAAATCAACGATGTGTATAAAGTAGAAGATATCCCACTTTACCTAGTAAAGTATGTAACAGTTTTGGGAGGAGGGGAGTTGACCAATTATGGGGAACACAACTTAGTGATTGTTTTTGATCTATATTCAAGACGTTGTAAAATAGTTGTGTCCTTTATCATGTTAACGGTCGAGAAAAAAGTGTCTACAACTTGTATCTTAAGTCTTAAAATATTTTTTTCTGAATGTTTATTTAACAATTTACAATCGCTCACACCTAAGGATTAGCGCTGGTTTTACGCGAAGAGAATTGTTCGAGCGTGCATGTCCCTATTTCTGTCGTTACGGCCATGTATGCATGTCTTAGCTGCCTCGTTGGTTTACGACTTTTGGTGAAAGTTAGAAGGTTCCTACCCTATATCATTCTTCATCCTAACCGTTGGTTAAATTCGAATTGGGATGTGATCGAACACACATGTCTATTTCATCGTTACGGCCATGTATGTATGCTTCAGCTGCCTTGTTGGAATGGTACTTCTGGTGAAATATTGTAGATTGATTAACCGTACGCCTTTCCATACAAAAACCCATATTTACCTTTATAAACTTGTTACTCCTTGGCTTTAGTGGTGGAGATGTGTATCCTTGCCAAGCTTATGATAGAATACTCGTCACGACCGAGCAATTAAGCGAATTAGTTACATGTTACCACATAGATTAGTTGAGTGATTTGAGTGTTTTCATCTTCCTATTTCGTGAGGTGTTTGGTTGTGTACTTGTAATAGATCGAATAAATGCTTTAACGAAAAATATCCTTAGGGATACATTTTTATAAACTTCTAAAGGAAACTTGAGGACAAGTAGGATTCAAGTGGGGGGATATTTTGAGACACAAAATAACGTCTAATTATATAGCATCCATTATCCATGTTATTAACCCATTTTGTATAGTTATTGCAAAGAATTGTTACTTAATCATTTATATTTGAGAATTGCAGTAATTATGGAGTAATTGGTGAAAGTTAGCAAAAGCGCGCAATCTGAGCGTTAAATGAAAATATTTTGAAGATTACTATCAAGACCAATACGCCGATCCATCAAAGAAGACACGGCTATCCTTGACTGCCACTCACAAAATATCTACAGAAGGATAAAGATAATTCTCCGAAATCCAGAAAGACCTCAATACGCCGTATTTAAAGATATAGTATTTAAATGTTCTAGAAGATATCAAGCGTGGTCCTACTCCAAGAAATCCCCAATACGTCATATCTAACTCTTGGATATGCCGTATCCAACCAACTTCCAGACATTATAAATAGAAAACTCAAAAACGAGTTTTAAGTGTGCTAAATCATATTCTCGATACCTAAACCATAAAGACAATTTTTAGAGGAGAAAAAAAGCAGAAGAGGTCGAGCAACGTTATCAATTCCATAGGAGACAACGTGTAATTCCATATACTTTAGTAAATCGTTGCAGTTTCTGGATCATTCGATCACCAGTTAGTTTTACCTGCTAAATTATTGCTCTGTAGTTATTATGATGTTTAAAGAAGGCTATACCTTCGGGTAGTAGCATTGTTAGGAAGATTTTGAATGTTTGGTATTTTTGTTTATCTTGATTTAGTTGATTTATCATTGTATCCCTGTGTTTAAGTTTATAAATCTATACTTGTTTGCACCATTTGTATTGCGACCTATCATTCAACTGGATCTTGAAGTACCAAGCAGATCTAGAGTCCGGGATAGCTCTCCATATAGTAATCTATACATCTAGAATCATAGTTACATAAATATTGTCCTTCTAAGTCTGTGTCTAGGATACGCTTCGGGCTTAACTAGTTAATTGGATATTGCCAATGGTTTATTGATCGTGTTGACTAGCAGGTGACCTAGATAATTCAACAAGTAACATTCTGATTCTATTGGATAGTTGGACAAGTGGACTACTAGTGTATAAATTGCCATTAAGCGGTAAGTGGGTAAAGTCTCTATGAGCTAGGGTTTAACAAGATCACCATTGCTTTAATCCCTAAGATAGATTATAATCAGCAAATAAGGATGCTTTATGCGGATGCTTTAATTGTGACAGAATTATTGTGTCTAGGTCTTAGGATGATGTAATGCCTAAGTCTTACGAATGATATGCCACCTCGAGAGAAGAAATCATTGCACTAAATAAACAAACCAACTTTCTAATCGGATTAATAATGGTTAATACAGTTTTCTTATATAAGGTTCGACCGCTCTTTCATCTTTTGTTAATTAGCTTGCGTGGGTTAAAGTTCCTTGAATTGATTAAAGACACCAACCAAACCGTGCTAGTCTCTCAGGCTGAAAACCCCCTTTTCACGTTAGAATTAGGATTTAGACTGACATAGGTTTAATATAGGTTTAGAATAGAATAGAATTAACATAGATTAGATAACCAAGATATTAATTAAATTGATAGATTTAACCTTGCTTCAAGTGCTTGACACCCTACTTACCACGAAACTACTACCGATCGGGTGCACTGCCCGTTAAAATGTTGTTTTTGGTTTAGTCGGTAAAATATAAATTCAAAACTTGAATCATCTTAAATATACCATACAACGATGGCATATCAAATGCCATGCTTATTTTGGACACACACCTCATGAACACTTATATTTTTTTTCGTATTGGTTTATATTTTATCGTTCTAAGTCACGCCACATCTTTTAGGTGTACTTAGAGGTTTCTGCACGAGCTTCGATCTATTTTCCTTCTGATCCCATCTTGCTTTCGGTAAGTTTCATAGCCCCTTTTTCTATTACTTGTTTTATTAAATTCGGGGGAGATTACATGCTTGATTTCTTTGGACATAAGTACATTTTAAAAACTGTATGCTATTTCGTGATCATATTATTGCCTAAGTACCCTTTGTCACTAAGTCCCCTGTTATCATGAGCCGTTAATTACTAGAGTAGTAAACGTAAATGTTGAGAATAGATCTATTGGGACTGACAATCCCTGTCATGAATTATGGTTTCATGTTGACCATGGGCGCATTTTACATTTAAAGTAATTCGTAGGATGTTTGGCAATATCTGTATCTGTTTTGGGGCATAAACCTCGATTACTAGTTTGTTCGTAATGCATGTTAAGGTTCGGTTTCATGAGCTTAGGGCAATAATATATATTTTTTTCATTTAGACTTGGCGAATTTGTTTCTCTTGTCTACACTTTTAAATCTTGTGGTTCATACCTTATTTACTGTTAAACCTATGAATTCACTCAACAATTTTATTGACGTTTTAGCATGTTTTAATCCCAGGTCCTAAGGTGTGATTTCTGGATAGGAGCCACAAGAATATCATGAAGACGGATTCTGTGTTTTTCTTTATTCAATGCTAAACTGCCAAACTTGTTTTACTAAACTATGGTCATCTTTTAAACAGTGTTGTTGGTTAAACTTATGAATGTTGGGACTTTTATGTCATTTTGAAAACTGTTGGGATCAAAACTAAGACTCTGATCTTTTATGAAGCATCAAATGTAAATTCATTTAAAAATGTCATTTTCATGGTCGTTTCCTATTACTTGATTGTTGCACTATGACGTTGCACCCCAATTGTTACCGTTCCGCTACTGTCTGAGTTTGGGGGTGTGACATATTGGTATCAGAGCCAAGGTTATAGGGAACTGGGTCATTTTTCAAAACCTAGTCTATAACCAATTTTTTTTAAATTTTCTTTTCTTTCATTTTCAAAATACAAAATCTTTCATCGCTTATCTGATATCCGCGCTCGCTACTCCCTGATCCTTATTTATTTCCCCGATTAATATTATTGTATTATATGATTATATATAATACTCGGCTTAATTTTGATCTCTTACATCTATCTTATGACGTGTTGGTATTTATTCATATCGGTCAACTATATAAATATTAACCATTCTGATTATTGATGTTTATTTATAAAAGCATCACCGTTTAATTTATAAAATTTTCATTTTATAACCATTTAAATAATATGTGTTTTTTTATTATTTATAAATATTTTATTTCTTTTGTAGCATCATGGCGATTCCGTAAATTACATGTCAATACTCTGCTATATTATGCAAGCTACTCTATAGATTGTCATTATCTTACAAACATTTTGTAACCATCATTTGATACTACCTTATACATTACTTTGGTTTGACGAAAATGAGCATGTTATTGTTAGTCCTTAATTATACATAGCCTGATCACTTATGTATAATTCAGGAATGACCATTTTATACTGAGAAAAATCATCTTAAAAATCTATTGAAATTAAATATCTGTTTATATTTTTGAGTAGAAATTTTTTGCGTATATATATAAATATTGCAAGTACCTTTACCTTTTCCCAAATGCGCCAACTGTTTCCATGGTTGTTTATATTATCGTTCTATCTTACCTTTTTCATTTCTATCATGTATCACAACTTAACATACTCTTACAAATTCTTACTGAATTGTGTATTTGTATTGTTGATAGAACCATGCCGCCACGAAGAGTAAGGAGAACTATTTCACCAAGAAGGTCGAGGAGAGCTACTATTGAAAGACTCATTACTTCCAGAGTGACTGAAGCAATTACGGAACATGAGAGAAACCGACCTAACCCAGCTAATGCTGGAGGAACTGTAAATGTGCAAGGTTATTCGCACAAGACTTTTACGAATGGAAAACCTCTCCCTTTTAATAGAACGGAGGGTGTTGTTGGTTTAAGGCGTTTGATAGAGAAGGTAGAACAGATGTTTGAAATTTTCAAATGTGTCGAAGAAGATAAAGTTATGTTTGCTGCTAGTACTTTTGAGGGTTGTGCTTTAACATGGTGGAATGGAAATGTGCACACCCTAGGACTCGTTAATGCAAACCGTATTCCCTGGACTGAATTCAAGACGATGATGACTACGGAATACTGCCCCGCAACCGAAATCCAAAGAATGGAAATAGAGCTTTGGACTCTAACTCAAAAAGGAGAAGACATCGAGGCATACAACAATCATTTCCATGAGCTGGCTTTGATGTGTCTTGATTTGATGCCAACTGAAAGGAAAAAGGTTGAGAGGTATATTCGAGGGTTTCCTAAAAGAATCAAAGGAAATATCACTTTTTCTCAGCCCACAACTCTTCATGATGCGATCAACATGGATCGTGAACTAGTCGAGCAAGCAGTTCAGGGTAGAGATGCAAGAATTGGTAAAAGAAACAAAAGAAAATGGGAAGACCACCAAAGGATAACCAACAACAACAACTACAACAACTAAAACTGTAATTTCAACAATCAGCACTAACAGCAGAATATGAGGCAGGAAACTATTAGGGCTTATGTTGCAGTCCTAGCTGAGGGTAGGGGCTACATTGGGAATCTACCATGGTGCAATAGGTGCAAGTCACATCATCCGCAAGGTCCATGTCCTCCTAAGTGTAGTAAATGTAATAGGATTGGGCATCAAGATAAGGATTGTCAAACCAGGATACCAGCAGCAGGTGATAATTTCCTACAAAATGTGATGTGCTATGGTTGTAGAGAGAAGGGACTCTTCAGGAACAAGTGTCCAAAGGGATAGAATTAGCAAAATGAAAGAGATTGTGCGAGAGCTTATGTGATGGGCACTGAGAACCTGCAACAGAATCCAAACATAGTCACGGGTATGTTTCTCCTCAACGATCACTATGCTTGTATTCTATTTGATTCGGGTGCTGAAAAACGTTTTGTGTCTACTGCGTTTACTCCTTTAATTAATATTTCCCCGGCTGCATTAAGCACTAGTTATGAAGTAGAATTAGCCGATGGAAAGGTTGTTAGCACCAACACCATTTTGTGTGGTTGTACCTTTGCTTTGTTTAACCATGTGTTTAAGATAGACCTATTGCCAACCTAATTAGGTAGTTTTGATGTCATAGTTAGAATATATTGGTTGTCATACCACCGTGATGTCATAGTTTGTTACGAGAAGATAGTTCATATTCCACTACCGAATGGTAAGATATTAGAAATTTAAGGTGAAAGACCAAAAAAGATCCGAAACTCCTTTCGTGTATTAAGGCTGATGAGAAGAAGCCTAAAGTCATTCGTATTATCCGTGAATTCCCTAAAGTATTTCCAGATGACTTGTTAGGTTTACCTCCTGTACGTGAGATAGAATTTCACATCAACCTGATTCCAGGCGCGTTGCTAGTTGTAAAGTCTCCATACCGATTAGCACCTTTAGAAATGTTAGAATTGTTGAATCATCTTAAAGAGCTTTACGAGAAAGGTTTTATTAGACCAACTCATTCACCATGGGGAGCACCTATGCTGTTTGTCAAAAAGAAAGACGATGATTTAAGAATGTGTATTGACTACAGAGAACTAAATAAGCTGACTATAAAGAACCATTACCCCCTCTTCAGATTTGATGACTTGTTTGACCAGTTACAAGGCGCGTGTTGTTTCTCCAAGATAGATCTTCGTTCAGGATATCATCAGTTAAGAGTTCGGGAAGAAGACACACCAAAAACTGCATTTAGAACAAGATATAGGAACTTTGAGTTTATGGTCATGCCATTCGGGTTGATGAATGCGCCAGAAATATTTATGCACTTAATGACCACGTTTGCAAGTCGTACTTGGACAAATTCGTAATTGTGTTCATTGACAACATCCTTATCTACTCAAAGTCAGAAGAAGAGCATGAAGTTTACCTGAAGACGATTTTAGACTTGCTTAAGAAAGAGAAGTTGTACGCCAAATTCTCTATGTGTGAATTTTGGTTATAAGAAGTCCAGTTCCTAGGACACGTGGTCAACCAAGATCGTATCCATGTGGACCCTAACAAAGTTGAGTTGGTTAAGAACTGGAAGACCCCTGAGTCGCTACGAAAATCCATACATTTCTAGGATTGGCAGGTTATTACCGAAGGTTTATTGAAAATTTATCCATGATGGCAAAGCCTCTTACCCTGTTGACCCAGAAGAATAAGGCATATGTGTAGGGTGACAAGCAAGAAGAAGCCTTCTGTATTCTAAAAGAGAAGTTATGTAATGCTCCTATGTTAGCACTCCCAAATGGACCAAATGACTTTGTGGTCTATTGTGATGCGTCAAACTAAGGGTTTAGGTGTGTGCTGATGTAGCAAGGCAAAGTGATTGCTTATGCATCAAGACAGTTGAAAATACACGAGAAGAACTATACCACCCATGACTTAGAATTGGGTGAAGTCGTGTTTGGGTTTAAAATCTAGAGACATTATCTTTATAGGATGAAAAGTGTTATTTACACTGATCACAAGAGTCTTCAGTACATCTTTAATCAAAATGAATTGAATATGCGTCAAAGGCAGTGGATTGAATTACTCAATGACTATGAATGTGAAATCAAATACCATCTGGGCAAGGCAAATGTTGTGGCAAATGCTCTGAGTATGAAGGAAAAAGACTCAAGCCGAGGCGAGTGCTTGCTATGAGCATGACTATTCATTCTGGCCTCAAGACAAAAAATTTGGAAGCTCAAAGAGAAGCTGCTAAGGACCTCAAAGATCTAGTAGAGTGGCTTCAAGGATTAGATACTCAGTTTGAAAAGCAAGATGATGAGGGAATTTACTTCGTTGATCGGATCTAGATCCCATTAGTTCGAGGTATAAGGAAGTTGATCATGGATGAAGCTCAAAGTTCTAAGTACTCATTACACCCAGGAGCAGACAAAATGTACTATGATTTGCAGGACTTGTGTTGGTGGCCTGGCATGAAGAAATACATTGCTGAATACGTTAGCAGATACCTAACCTGCTCTAAGATTAAGGCATAACATCAGAAGCCCTCAGGACTACTTCAGCACAGCACCCAAATAATCCTCGAAGTGGAAATGGTGAATCATAAGGACTATGGTCCATGGAGGGTTACTAGAGCATAGTGGATATGATGTGATTTGGATGATTATGGATAGATTAACCAAGTCTGCTCATTTCAAAATGGAGAGGTTAGCAGGAATCTACATCAATGAGATTGTAGCAAGACATGGCGTACCTATGTCAATCATTTCGGATCATAATAGCCGATTCTCGTCACACTTCTGGCGAGCTTTTCAAAAGGCATTAGGTACAAGATTAGACATTTGTATGGATTACCATCCTTAGACTGATGGTCAGAGTGAACGTACTATTCAAAAATTGGAGGATATGCTGAAGGCATGTGTTATGGACTTTGGAGGTAGTTGAGATACTCACCTTCTGTTGATTGAGTTTTCTTATAACAATAGTTACCACAAGAGCATTAAATGTGCACCTTTTGAAGCACTGTATGGGCGTAAGTGCAGATCACCTGTAATTTGGGCAGAAGTAGGTAAAACTCAGTTAATTGGGCCTGAAATTGTTTAGAGACCACAAAGAAGATTATACAAATCAAGGAGACATTGTAAACACCACAGGATCGCCAAAAAAGTTATACTGATAAGAGGCGTAAACCTATTGAATTCAAAGTTGAGGACCGTGTATTGCTCAAAGTATCTCCATGAAAAGGAGTAGTCCAATTTGGTAAGAAAGGAAAGTTGGCACCACGGTATGTGGGACCATTTGAGATCGTGGAACGTGTTGGTCCAGTGGCCTATCATTTGAGGTTAACCCGAGAGCTAAGCTGCATTCATGACACGTTTTATGTTTTAAACCTTAAGAAATGCTTGGCAGATACAGACTTGCAAGTGCATTTAGAGGAAATCAAGATTGATGACAAGTTGTACTTCATAGAGGAACCTATTGAAATTGTGGATAGGGAAGTCAAGAGGTTGAAGCGAAGCTGGATTCCCATCGTCAAAGTTTGTTGGAACTCTCGGCGAGGAGCTGAATTTACTTGGGAGCGAGAAGATCAGTTCAATGCCAAGTACCCGCACCTTTTCTCCCCTTCCTCGTCTGCTCCAGTCGCCAGTTGAACTCTGGGGACCAAAGTTCCCTTAGACGGATCGACTGCGAGACTCCGTAAATTCAGGTAATTAATATATTCATAATTTAATTTAATTTTACCTTTAAGTAATTTTTTACTTTTACTATTGAGAAATTTAAACGTCATATTATCTACCCGATTAGTAATTCTCCGTTTATATTTAAACTTGAGCCGTGTTAAGAATTAATATATGTTTCGTGCCTTACGTAACTTAATTTTTCAAAAAAGTATCCCGAATGATGTAGAACTATTTTAATTCTAATCGTTTTTACTTCGTGGTTCCGCCTTAACTCTCATTATATTTTATGTTTATACCTGTTGACCTTAAAACTACCCACTTATTCTAAATTTATACCCTAAATACTAAAATTATAACTAATAAAATTTTATAGTGGAAAAATCCACCTCTTTGGTGGCGTGTCAATTGAAAAGCATGGGTCTAGGACACATGTTGCTATCTATTTGATGTATTGCATGTATTTAATGGTCAAAACCACTAGCACATCTCTCATTTCTCACATAGTTAGAAAAAATAAAAATTCAACTCCCTTATTTGACTCTCTCTTTTGGTAGATTATCCCAAGCCTCAAAAACACCAAATCTATAAAATTTTCATTACCAAAAATCTACACTAGTTAAAAGCTTATATGCTAATATAATTTTCTTGATACCCAAACACCTTTAAGAGCATCATTTTCAAAGGATTAGGGGTTGAAGTAGTTGATGTTTTGAAGTGTTTATATATTTTTAAAATGGAGTTGTAGTGGTTGTAGTTGTGATTTATAAAGTCTTGTTTCATTGGTGGTTTTTGGTGAATCTTGTTGGAAGTCTTGCAAAAGTTGATCTAGGATTTAAAGGGTTATTCTTTTGGGTGAAATGAAGTGTGAGGGCTGAAGTTTTGATTGGAATGGTCTATAAGGTTGTTAGGTCAAGGTTATATCAAGTAGAAAGGTGTTTAAGTGGTGTTGATTACCACTAGTTTCATTTATTTTTGTAAGCCTCTATTTTGTTTTCTTTATTCTCTTGTAAAAATTGCTATTGATTTGATTACTTTCTAGAAATATTAGTGTTTTGATGTTATTGAGATGTGTGACCATGGTTATAAATAGTGTGAGGCGTGGCGTGGCGGCATGGCCACGCCTCAAGCCTTAGGAGCCTTTGCAAGCCACGGCGTATTTCAAGGCGTGACTATAGCGGCAAAATAATATTTATAAATTTATATACTAATATCATATTTCATATACTTATCGAGTTTACAAAAGGTTCTATGCATAAAAGCAATACTAACTTGTAGTCATATACTCACTACTACTTTAAATTGAGTTAAAAATTACTAAGCCCAAAAAGAAATAGCACAAATACAAAATAGCCCAATTTTTTCTAAAAGCTTCTAAAAATGGCGCCACGCCTTGCAATTTAGCGTTCCTTTGCGCGCCTTTTGACGCCTTGACTCACGCTACCCCTAACGTCAACACCAAGGTCCATATCATAATGGTGAGGCTACGCCTCATGCCTTGGCAACGCCTTTGCGGCGCCAAGACATCTATTCCTAATTTAACTCATGCATATTATAATAGCAATACTAACTATATAAGACTAACAGCACTAAGTATTAACTAACAGTACTAACTATACTGGCAGTACTAACAATGTACTGGCAACACTAACTATTATAGCTAGCAGTACTAATAACTTAGACTATTTTCTTTAAACTTCAACAGCGGCACAATCTTGAACCAGCAGTATTAAATTCCAAAACTAACAGTAGTAACTTCAGAAGCCTTCAATTCCTAACAATCCTCCCCTAAACTTGATATTCACCTTGTTAATCATTAAGTTTCTTCAATATCAGCATCTTGATCATTAGGAGGATGTATCCAAACACTCTTCTACTTCTGAAGTTGTGATCTTGTAAATCTGAGAAGCTAAAATGCCATCTAAATTTCATAATCAACCTTTAGTTTTCTATTTAGCATCCTTGAAAGCATTTCTTGAGTTAGAGGATATTTCTTCTTAATCATCATGTGAATAGCAACTCTAGTATTCATCAACTGTATATGAACTTTATATGAGTCAAACAATCTCTAGCTTATCAAGTTGTAGTCCTGTTGATTCTTTCATATTTCATCTTCTTTATTAGGCTCAAATAAGGTCTTCAGATCTCCCCAAAGTAACAAGGCATATCCTTCTGGACTTGTTATCTCATATCTTTCATTTACCAACCTATGTATATAACACCTCATGTTTTAGGTCATTGTACGACATTATGCAATGCATAATTTATTTTTAGGGTTTTACGCGTTTGCTCTTAAACCGTAAACGTTAAGTTAAATCGCGTAAACTAAAAAT
>BQNB010144165.1:2841-16893 GCA_026074375.1 Tanacetum coccineum
TCCGTTTTCTAAGTATAAATTATAAATAAACGTGTTGTGGCTAACAATATTTCGAGGTTTTTCTCATTCACCGTACAATATACACACTCACAAACACACTAGACGTCACCTTTTCATCTACCTAACTGTATATATTTCACCAAGTCAAACAACCATCTCTTTGGTACAAAACAATTATGCTAGGTAGATAGGTACTCACAAACACTTGTTTCTATAGCACGAAAATCCATAAAGAACACAACTGTTTTCGGATTTAAGATCCTTACTAGGGTATCGGGTAGGTTCTTTTCAAGATTTTTGTTTTTAGATCGATGATGGGTTTGATATCAAACTTATATAAACTCGAAAGATTTTCTTAGCAAGTTGAAATCTGAGATCTTGTGTATTTATTTAAGGGTTAATGGCATGTAATAGCAACGTACTTTCCAATTTGAGCCGTTATCAGATACGAACTTTAAAAAGTATCACAATACCCATCAAACTTTTAAAATTTGTGTTATTATCATACTTTTGATGACGTGGCAATGACGTGGCATACCTGAAAGTCTGACACGTGGTACCATTTATAACATGACACGTCATCAAAAGTATGATAATAGCACAAATTTTGAAAGTTGGATGGGTATTGTGATACTTTTTAAAGTTCGTATCTGATAACGGCTCAAATTGAAAAAGTACGTTGCTATTATATGCCATTAACCCAATAAAAAAATTGAAAAAATTAAAAAAAATATGTAAGAATTTTTTTTATTTTTTTTATTTCAGTTTCAGTTTACTTTAAAAAAAAATTAATTCCTCGTAAACTGAAACCGAAATAAAAATTTTTATTTTTTTTTGTAATTATTGCTCTTAAACTTAAACCGAAATAAAAAAATTAATTTTTAATTTTTTTATTATTGCTCGTAAACTGAAACCGAAATAAAAAAATTAAAAAAAAAATCTTACAAGTTTTTTTTCAAATTTTTATTTTTTTTATTATTGCAAAAATGGTCCTTGTGGTTTGGCCAAATTGCAGAGGGGTATTTTAGTCATTTCAAGTCGACCAAGGAACAAAAGTGAAATCAAACCTTAAAAATAAGGACGTTTTTTGCAATTTTGAAATTTGACGGACCAAATCTGCAATTTGGCCAAACCACAAGGAGGCATTTTTGCAATTTACTCAAATACAAATTATATAAAAACAACAAATAACAAAAAAAAAACAAATTACCCGGTTCTCATCTTTGGCTGCATACGAGTCCCACGTCCTTTACACGATTTAACATATAAAAAACGTTTTGCGATTTTTGCACTGAAACTTAGTTTGTATTTCATATGTCCATAAAGTATCTTTTTGTTGCAACCTAATCATTATAGCTAACGATCGTTACTTTTGCCCGTTAAGTTCCATCATGTGTCATCCAACGTGAGGGCATATTCGTCATTTAGTTGTTCCCGCCCACATAACCTACCTCCCAACTATCACAAAACCCAATAAACCCCCTCATTTCATTTTGATCACAATAGTGCATTTCATTTTCATTTTAGTTTAGCAGAATTTATAAAAAAATGCTCACTTTATAAAATCGTAAGCAGCAAACTATAATTATTAGTTTGAAATAAAAAATGCATATAAAAAGGGAATTAATAATGATTTTATAGTTTTAGATTAATCTAGACTCGTTTACTAAAGTGTTAATAATATGCATTGTTAACTTGAAAGTTTTAGATTACTCTAGATTTGTTTGCTAAATTGTTAAGACTCATGGACTATAAAGTTAGGCCACACACTTGGGCCAAATTGACCCCACCAAAAGACTTTGTCAAATTTGGTGTCTAGCGTAACCGTGATTAGGATTATAGTACAACGAGTTGGAATTTAGCTCGCGCGTTGCGGCGGGGCAGCACGGTAGAAGCTACAGTAAAACTTGACGCTCCAAGTATATAGGTTAATATATGACCAACTATGATAAATTGATAACTTAGTCATGATTAGGGTGGCTACTTTTGACCCGACACGAAACTCGATTTGAAATCGACTCAAAAATTAACGGGTACGGGTTGAGTTTAAATAAATTTTAGGTTAGGTTTGGGTCGACCCATCTAACCCGTTTATTAAACAGGTGAAGTTAGAGTTGGGATTAGTCGACCAGTCAACCCGTTTAATATATGGGTTAAATGGGTTAAACGGGCCAACCACGATCCGTTTAACCTGTTTAACCCGTGTAATGTGTCAACTTTTGTATATATAACGGGTTAAATGGGTCAATCCGAAACTCGTTTAATCTATTCAACCCATGCAACCTATTTAATCTGCCAACCCAAATATATATACGGGTTAAATAGGATAGGTTTGGGTTATATGTAAACATGTTAGGGTTAACATAGTTGACCAGATTATTTAATGGGTCAGGTTCGGGTTGAGGTTTTCTGGCCCGCTATAACCTGTCAACCCGAACCCGAGCCGAATTGTCACTCCTAGTATTGATAACTTAGTGCGTGCAAAATTTGGGTTTTACCCACAAAAATCAAAAACTTAGTATTGATAACTTAGGGCGTGCAGAATTCCGGTTTTACCCACATAAATAAAAAACAAAACTGAATTATATCGAAAAAAATGAACTAAATTTATAACCGAACTGAATTAAATATTTGGATTTTAGTTTAGATATGGTTTTGACAAAATAAAAACTTAACGAAAACGAAATATAAACGATGAGTGTTTTAATATTATTAGCCGCATCAAGAAATATAAAAGACGAGGGTTTTTATATCATTAGTCGCATCAAAAGCTCAAGCTCCTCTCAAGAGCTCCTATTAGCGAGCATCTGTTTTTAGAGCTTATGGATTTTAAAAGCTCCTATAAACATGTCATCCAAATAAAGCTATTTAAAGTTAGCTTATTTTAAAAGTTAAGCTCTAATAAGTTCTCAAAAAACCTGTGCTAAACATACCTTTATGTAAATAAAAGTTAGAATCGATTAGGTGGACACAAAGAGATATATATGAATGGTGTTTTATGATAATAAGTGGTCAATGTTCTTATCTTGTATCGTTAGCAATAGCTAGCTAAATATTCATCCCTCAATTATTGGAATTCTTTCAACCCATATAAAAACCTTAATAAGGATTGTGTTATCATCTATATAGTTGACTTTATTTTGTAATGAGTTTTCTAACTAGAGTTTTGTGACTAGGCATTTTGGTGTGTGATTAGTTCAAAATTCTGACATTTATAATGGAAGAATCGGCTAAACCCAATAATATTGTTACAAACTTAACATATATGTTTTTTGATTGTGTATGTAATATTAGAAAAAAGTTCTAATGAGTATTTTCTCAACAAAAACAACAACATGCATATCCAATATCGTCAGGACAATGTATTATGAGGTAAAATGTAGACAGATTATACCATTATATCAAAATATACCCGAAAGTAGAGAGTATACAAATTTACCCATTCATGCAAAGCTAAGGTTTATACAAAATTTACAAGGCATCAAACTCATTATGTTCTCTAAATAAGTAAAGCCTGACCAATTTTATTTCCCTTTTCCTTTATATAATAAACTAGATCATAACCCGCCCGATGAGCGGGTTAGCTTCATGATAAAAGATGCATAATAATGGAAAAAAAACAAGTAAAACATATCGTGTAATATATATATCGAATCAATAATGAAGCGATTGCTCAAAAAAATTAATGAAGCGTTTATTTTAACACAAATCTATGCTAATAATTCAACTACGAAATAAAACTTCTTTGTAAACGCCGTTTGTTGTGGAATTTGTGTATTTTAACACAAATCTATGTCATCTACATCTATTTGGCACGACTGTCATGTGTTTGTGTATACGAAGAAAATGAATGATTCCTTCTGTGATCAGGTACCGGCAATTTGGATCGTGTTACGTGTCTGACCATATCAAATAATACAATTAACACTCCCCCGCAGTTTGAGCGGGAGGTGACCTAACACTCAAACTGGTATGAAATTCCTCAAAAAGCGCAGTCGCCAAACCCTTAGTGAAGATATCGGCATATTGGTAACGAGATGGCACATGAAGTACACGAACCTCTCCTAGAGCAACCATATCACGAACAAAATGTATATCAATTTCTATGTGTTTGGTACGCTGATGTTGAACAGGATTAGTAGACATATATACCGCACTTACATTATTACAATAAACAAGAGTAGCAGTAAACAAAGGAGTATGCAACTCTCGTAACAAATTGCGGATCCAAGCTGTTTCTGCAACCACATTCGCAACCTCGCGATATTCAGCTTCAGAACTGGAACGAGACAAAGTAACCTGACATTTAGCGGACCAAAATAAAAGATTATCTCTAAGAAACACACAATAACCAGATGTAGACCGTTGTGTAAGAGGACAACCCGTCCAATCAGCATCGGTATAAGCATTAAGCTGAGATGTAGACGATACATGAAGTTGAAGGCCATGATCCAAAGTACCACGAATATAACGAAGAACCCGTTTGAGAGCAGCCAAATGAGACTCCCGAGGGTCATGCATATGAAGACATATCTGTTGCACGACATAGGAAATATCTGGCCGAGTAAAGGTGAGATACTGAAGACCACCTGCAAGACTACGATATAAAGTGAAATCAAAGACTGGATCCTCATCAGAACCAAGTTTAGATTATGTGTCAACTGGAGTTCTAGTATCATTACAATTCGACATATGTGCACGCTCCAACAACTCCATATCATATTTCTTTTGAGAAAGAAACATGCCTCTAGCATCTCGTATAACTGAAATCCTAAGGAAGTAATTAACAGCCCCCAAATCTGTCATGTCAAACTCTTTATGTAAAGAGGAGATAATACATTATGTAAAGCTGTAAATGAAGCCATTAGAACGATGTCATCAACGTATATCAATAAATATGCAACCTCGGTACCATGTTGATAAATAAAAAGAGACGAGTCACATCGACTCGAAGTAAATCCCACACGAAGAGCATAACCCACAAAGCGTTGAAACCAAGCACGAGGTGCTTGTTTCAATCCATATAAAGACCGCTGTAATTGCGCAAAAACTCCAAAAAAGGGTCCTCTTTCGGCTCCAGGTACGGTTTGCACGTACAATCTGTAGTTCCAGTTTCAGTTTGTTTAGATTCAATGATATGGAAACATAAGCTGCGGGTTGATCTGTCACGAGAATAATTGTTTTGAACTATTACGGTGAATATTTCACTTTTGATTCAAAGCAAGCAAAGATATCCGCGCGTTGATGCGGGCGTTAATTTTTCGCGCATTGTTGCAGGGCGTTAAATTTATTTATTTATTTTTATTTTTATTTTTTTTGCGCGTTTTTTTAGGTTTAATAGTGTAAGTTTATTTTTTCCTGCACGTTACTGCGGTGCGTTAGTTTTTCGCGCATTGTTGCGTGTCATTAATTCTTTTTTTTCCTTTACTTTTGTGCGAGTTTATTTTGTCGGTCTCATATTTAATAGTGCGGGTTTACTTTTTCAGTATCGTGTTTAGTAGTTTTTTTTATGGTCTTACGCGTTGTTGCGTGACGTTAAAATTTTATTTTTTTATTTTTTTATTATTTTTTATTTATTTTTTGCGAATTTATTTTTTTGGTCTCATGGTGTAAAATGACACTGTTTAAGTCAATTTGGAAATGTTACCGCGGGTATTTTTTATCTGAATGCGTCGGTACTTTTGTAACATTTTTTTCCTCCCTATTTTGTGCCAACAAATTTAAAAAAAAAACAAAAGTGTACGAGCCCATAGATTTTTACGTTAGGCTAAATTTTTTGGCTTCTTTTTTGGCCCAAACACTGTAGCATGTAGCTTCGCGTGTGATTTACAAAATAAATAGATAGTAAGTCAACCCTTCTCAAATGAGTATATATATAATTTCAAAAAGTTTTCGTTTTAGTTTAAAAGTGATACTTTTGTTTCACTTTCAGTCCAAACATATTGAAAATTTAAACCACAAGTGATACTTTATGGATTGAAGGTGAAACAAAAGTATCACTTTTAGACTAAAACTAATTTTTTTTGAAAATTTGGATCATATGTGAAATATTCACCAAGTCACAAGGAACAAAAATATAATTAACTCTTTTCTTTTCTATTTTTTCTAAATCAACCAACTTTTCATTCATTAAAGGGTAAAAGCCATAAATTACCAACGTACTTTTCAAAATTTCCCGACTTGAACCCTTTACTTTTGTATTAACACTGAAACCCACGTACTTTCATAAATTTTTAATGCCGACTTGAAACCCAATAACGTTTTGTTTCCGTTAGTTATTATGTTATTGGCAAAAGATATATATTAGTCCTATTTTAGCTACGATAGCTTTGACATTACGTTTAGTCCCTTAACAATAATTTTCTTTCTTGATTTTCTTTTATATGTATTATTTTTTCGTTTGGTCGCTCGTATTTTACGTTTTAGTCCGTTTTTCTTTTTTTTAAGATTTTTCATTGGGTTTTTACGGCCTTCGTCTGTTTTTTGGCGTTTTCACCGTTTTTTACGTTTTCGTTGCATTTTTACGTTTTCGTTTCCGATAGTTTACTTTCGCTTTCGTATGTTTTAGTACATTGTTCGTCTTTTTTTATGATTTTCGGTCTAGTTTTACGTTTTAGTTTGTTCTTTTTCGCTCTTTGCTCGCTACTCGTTTTTATTATCGTTCTTTGTTTGTGGGTTTTACGTTTTCGTCTGTTTTTACGTTCTTTTCTTACGAAATTCATTTTTTTTTTTTTTTTTGTTTTTGTTATAAAAGTTTTGGGTCCCGTATTTTTTTTGTAAAGTTTTCGTCTGTTTTTTTTTGTTTTTGGTACGTTTTCTTCAGTGGTTGTACGATTTTCATCAGCTATATCTACGGTGTTTTTTTTTTTTGGGTTTTGTCTTTGGAGTTGGCGTTTCTTATTGCCTGGGGACTTTTAGTCTGTCTAATGTGTCATAATTTTTTAAAACGTTCGGTGGGGGGTCTTGTGCGAGGTGTCTATTGTGGGTATAGGGGTCGTAGGGTATTGCTTCAGTTTACTGCTACAAGTAGGCTTGGGGGCCTTACCATTAGGTCCACTTTGGTGGGGTTGAGATTGGTTTTATATATGGGGTTTTTGGTTTTTTTTTTTGGCTGGGGTAGATGGGGGGGGACTGGGGATGGGGGGTATTGGTGTCTGGATGTTTTTTGGCGGTGGGTGGGATTGGGATGGGGTAGTTATTTTGATTTTTTTAACTTTTTTGGTTGTTTTTGAGGGTTGGCGGGGGGGGTGCGGAGGGGGTGGGGATCTCTGTCTCGGGTGATTGTTGTTGCGAGTGTTTTTTTTTTGGTTTTTGGGTTGTGGGGGGGGTGCGGAGGGGGGGGAAGGGGAGGAGGGGGCTGGGGAGGTGTACGGGTTTGGGTTTGGGGGGTGTTGGACGAGCGCGGCGGGGTTTTAGGGTTTCAGGCTTTTTTACCCCCCCGGGTTGTGTTTTTTTTTACCTATTTGTAATTTTTTTTTTTGGTGTGCGGGGGGGGGGGGAGCGGGGGGGCGGGGGTGGGGGGGGGAGAGTGGCGGGGGGGGGGGGGGTTTGGTGGGAGAAGGAAGTGTTTAGGTTTATGTTTGTTTTTCTTTTTGGTTGGGGGGCGTGTGGGGGGGGGGGGGGGAGGGTGGGGCACGGTTTTCGGGGGGATTGGGGGGGTTTTTGTTTGTGTTGTCGTTATATTATACCGTAAATTATGTTCTCAAAATATACCGTTATAGTTGTTTTTTGTTTTTATTTTTTTTGTTTTGTTTGGATTATTAGGTGAATATTTACTCGTTAAATATAAAAAATATAAATATTTAATATAAAAAATCTTTCTAGTTTTTTTTGTTTTTTTTTTTTTCATTTGTTAATTTTTGTTTATTATTTGCAAATAAATCAAATAAAAATGAGGTTTTTTTCCTTGTGGTTTGGTTCCAAATTCCAAATATTGCAACAGAGGGGGGTGGGTATTTTAGTCATTTCAAGTCGACCAAGGAACAAAAGTGAAATCAAACCTTAAAAATAAGGACGTTTTTTGCAATTTTGAAATTTGACGGACCAAATCTGCAATTTGGCCAAACCACAAGGAGGCATTTTTGCAATTTACTCAAATACAAATTATATAAAAACAACAAATAATAAAAAAAAAATTACCCGGTTCTCATCTTTGGCTGCATACGAGGAAGTCCCCGTCCCTTTACACGTTTCAAACATATAAAAAAGGGTTCTACGATTGTTTGCACTTGAACTTAGTTTTATTTTCATTATGTCATTAAAGTATCTTTGTGTTGCAACCTAATCATTATAGCTAACGATCGTTACTTTTGCCCGTTAAGTTCCATCATGTGTCATCCAACGTGAGGGCATATTCATCATTTAGTTGTTCACAAAACCTAATAAACCCCCTCATTTCATTTTGATCACAATAGTGCATTTCATTTTCTTCCTTAAAATTTCAAAATCACATTCAAAATTCACAAGATCTTTTTTTAATTAATATATATAACATTTAGGAGTCTTCACTAATAACAATGTACACAATTCCTGAGCGATTAAAATAATAAAACTAAACTTTGCGAAAATAGTCTTTGTGGTTATTGTTGCTTCGCAAAGTTAGTTGTAAGGACTAACTTTGCAACGGAATAATAACCCAAGGATTATTTCCGTAAAATATTTCATCAACAATTTACAAAAATAGTCCTTGGGGTCAGTTCGTTTCAGAGTTAGTCCCTCACGCTCCGTGACAAAGTACGGGTTGAAAACCTCGTTGAAAACAAATACAGTATGAGTTACATACATGACAGAGAGGTCATTATCACTCTATGATATCAACTAGCAACGTGTTTGAACAAGCTCAAAACACGGCTTCCGAACGACTAACTAGATAATACATAGACCGAAATTACCAAATAAATCGCGAGCCATAAATAAATAGTTGGTGTCAGAAATAATAAAAAAAAATTTGCAATTTGGCCAAACCATAACTAAAAATTTTTACAAGTTTTTTTTCAAAATTTTATTTTTTTTATTATTGCAAAAATGGTCTTTGTGGTTTGGCCAAATTTGCAGAGGGGTATTTTAGTAATTTCAAGTCGACCAAGGAACAAAAGTGAAATCAAACCTTAAAAATAAGGACGTTTTTTGTAATTTTGAAATTTGACGGACCAATTTGGCCAAACCACAAGGAGGCATTTTTGCAATTTACTCAAATACAAATTATATAAAAAACAACAAATAACAAAAAAAAAAATTACCCGGTTCTCATCTTTGGCTGCATACGAGTCCCACGTCCTTTACACGATTCAACATATAAAAAAAGGTTTGCGATTTTTGCACTCAAAGTTAGTTTGTATTTCATATGTCCATAAAGTATCTTTTTGTTGCAACCTAATCATTATAGCTAACGATCGTTACTTTTGCCCGTTAAGTTCCATCATGTGTCATCCAACGTGAGGGCATATTCATCATGTAGTTGTTCACAAAACCTAATAAACCCCCTCATTTCATTTTGATCACATTCAAAATTCACAAGATCTTTTTTTTTAAATTAATATATATAACATTTAGGAGTCTTCACTAATAACAATGTACACAATTCCTGAGCGATTAAAATAATAAAACTAAACTTTGCGAAAATAGTCTTTGTGGTTATTGTTGCGTCGCGAAGTTAGTTGTAAGGACTAACTTTGCAACGGAATAATAACCCAAGGATTATTTCCGTAAAATATTTCATCAACAATTTACGAAAATAGTCCTTGAGTTAGTCCCTCACGCTCCGTGATAGAGCACAGGTTGAAAACAAATACAGTATGAGTTACATACATGACAGAGAGGTCATTATCACTCTATGATATCAACTAGCAACGTGTTTGAACAAGCTCAAAACACGGCTTCCAAACGACTAACTAGATAATACATAGACTGAAATTACCAAATAAATCGCGAGCCATAAATAAATAGTTGGTGTCAGAAATATGATTGCTTTTGCAGAAGTTTTAGCTACTACTTAATAAAATTGTTGGCATATTATGAATTATGCAGACTAAAGGTGATCTCTTTGCGTCTCCACCTGCTGCGGCTGCAAGTTCTCCAGCTGTAGACTTTTTTGCGGCTCCTGAACAAGTAGTGGCACCTGAGACGAAGCCCGCAGAATCTAACATCCACTTAGTTGATCCATTTGCTGCTGTTCCAATGAACAATTTTGATACTTCCGACTTCTTTGGTTCATTTACGTACTTCTCATACTGATTCAGCATCATCCACAGAGCCAACTACCCAGAATTCCAGGGATAGCGGCAACAGCTCAAACAATCAAAATCATAAAACTTCTGTTGCATCATCGAAAAAGGATGGGTTCCAAGTAAAATCTAGAGTTTGGGCTGATTCCTTGAGCCGTGGACTAATTGATCTCAATATATCCGGACGTAAGCTTTTCTTTCTTAGTCGCTGATTTATGTATTTATGACCACAGCTAGTTTAATAATTGTCTAAATCTTACTTTAAAACGATAAGTAAATGGTTTGACATGTTATTATAACTATATGTTTGTGGTGGCAGCCAAGAAGGTGGATCTGACGGATGTGGGGATTGTTGGCGGTCTGTCAGCTGGAACCGAAGAAAAGGACAAAGGACTACTAAATTCACTGTATATGGGTAGAGCGATGGGTACAGGATCTGGGCTCGGCAAATCCATTGGTTATTCAACTTCAGCAACCACAGACATGGATGATTTTTTCTCTAGCCTTAGCTTCCAAAAGTAAAGTTTTCATCGGTTCACAGAAGTTTATGCAATTACTTTAAATATATTTGATTACGAGTGCGAGAGATGATTTGGTGTGAGTGTTATAATGTCTACTAATCAAATAGATGTAACAAAATACAAAAACCAGTTAGACTTATGGTGAAAGCAGTTAGACTCATAGACGTAACTTTCTTTTTTTCTTTAAAACCATGACGTGTGGGCACGACATAACTTTTTCACGATAGCTAATCCGTCCCGCCTTGTCTTAAAGATGACTTATGGTGAAAGCAGTTAGACTCATAGATGTAAGAAAAAGTTCAGCTTTGATGATGCAATACATGTTCATTTATTGAAAGCAATCAAATAGATGTAACAAAATACAAAAACCAGTCACTGAAATACAAATCTGGAACAAAAACATTGAAAAGCAACGATACACGAATCTGAATTCTAATACCTAATAACAAGATAGTAAATGCTGGCAACTTCTTTTCAAATTTGTTTTTTTCAACGGGGACGAATTTGTGCCAATGCCATGGATTGAAAACAGCTTATTGGGATGCATAAAAATATTCGGGTCACATCCATTTTCCGGACAAGCAATGCTGGTTTTATGTAGAACGCCACTTTTGAGATTGTATATGAAGAACTTATACCCAATGCCTACGTTTCTTATTAGCATATCCCCGTCTCTATTCCAACACCCTAAAACGTCTATGCGGCCATCAGGAACAATTGTATTTTCAAGCCGACAGTATGGTACCCATTCTTTCTGCTTCAATACCCAAATTTCCATGGTCCTAACACACACAAATCCAACTTCACCATTTAGATCAACCAAGTGATCGTCAATACAGCTATTGTGACCTCTCCATATATCGCACATTCTTTTGGGTGGATCAATCAGCCCAAATTCTTCTTTTTCTACATCAAACCGTATTACAGGTCTTCCACCATCTTCGGTCATGATGTCAATATGACTAACCAACCAATGCAAAAAACCATTAGCAAATACGGCTCCACCCGTTATATGATAAGGCGGGACTTGGGGTATTTCCCGCCATGAGTTTGTGCCAATTTCATGCACCAGTGTGCATAGATTTTTCCTTACTGCGCCATGATCTTTAAGCAAAACACACACCATCTTCAAAGTGTTGGTGGAAGCATCAAAGCCAAGCCCACATGACTCTCGGAACATGGACAAATCAAAACGCATAGGAAGAGGTGGAACCTTGTAACGTTCTTTCTTTAGAGGATGGACCACAACCAACGAGGTTACCGCATAACCATCGTCTTGTGACAAAAACATCAGCCCATTACAAGAACCTCGGACTTCAATTCGCACATCTGAAGATTTCTTCAGAGGTTTCTTGCGCAAAAACTCCAAAAACGGCTCCAAGACATAAGTAACAGGAGTTCCAGTTTCAGTTTGTTTGGATTCAATAACATGGAAACATAAGCTGCGGAATTTTCCATCTTGAGAAAGGCGAGTATGGTATAGGATAGGTGTAGGTTCTTCTATGACTTGTTTATCGTGAACAGTCGTAAGGTAACGATCATCAATGTACTCGCACCATACTTTTGATACGCACCTGGAACGAGCCAAACATTTAGCTGGTACTCTTGAAAAGATGTCGAGCATGTTGCTTGAATGTAATCGATCCATGATCGACCTTTAGATTAAAAATATTATATTATGATTGTGGTGGTTTTATTTATAGTCCAAGAAAACCTAAATTATACTAAAATTGGAGTAATCCGACGTCGTTTTGGCCCATGACTACTTTTCTTGGCCCATGACTACTTTTCAAGTCCTACTGCTATTTTCAGTTTCATGAACAAAAGGCAAAAAAGGTACTTAACTAATCCGCTTAAATAATTTTATGCAATTCACACCAAACTATATTTATTTATAACATTTTTTTAGAGTAAATTGCATAAATCGTCCTTAAAGTTTTGCCAAATTGCATGTTTCGTCCCAAACGTTACGAAAGTGCAAGGATCGTCCCTGTGGGAAACCTTTGGTGCAAGTATCGTCCCTGTGGGGAAACGTGCAGGGACGATACTTGCACCAAAGGTTTCTAACATGGACGATCCTTGCACTTTTATAACGTTTGAAACGAAACATGCAATTTGGCCAAACTTTAAGGACGATTTATGCAATTTACTCATTTTTTTAATAAAATTTGGATATATGGTGTTTACAACAGATTTTTTTCACCGGTTTTGGTCCTTGTGGTTTTGATTTATTACGGGTTTAGTCCCTTGACCAACATTTCGTTAGTTTGACTAACTTGAAGGGTATTTTCGTTTTTTCATATAAAGTTGAAAAAATCGTCCCTGTGGTTTTCATATATTTTTTTCAAAAATATGGTTTGCTAGGAACGACTGTCATGTGTTTGTGTATACGGAGAAAATGAATGATTCCTTCTGTGATCAGGTACCGGCAATTTGGATCGTGTTACGTGTCGTAGGTAAAAATATAAAAAACCAGTGTTTTTCAAATTTTCTTTTCGACCTTTACAATAGAGTTAATTACATAAATCGTCCTTGTGGTTTGTCGGGTCCTACATTTTTGGTCCCTGTGCTTTTTTTCACCGGGTTTGGTCCTTGTGGTTTTGATTTATTACGGGTTTAGTCCCTTGACCAACATTTCGTTAGTTTGACTAACTTGAAGGGTATTTTCGTTTTTTCATATAAAGTTGTAAAAATCGTCCCTGTGGTTTTCATATATTTTTTTCGAATTTTTTTTTTCAAAACTTCTTTTTTTCAAAATTTTTATTTTTCAAAAATTTTATATGCATATTTATACATACATTTTCTCGAATTTTTTTCAGAAATCTTTTTTTTTTAATTTTTAGAATTATATTTTTAGAATTTTTAGAAACCAGGGTTGCTGTGCTATGATGAAGTGTTTGGTCCTTGTGGTTTTGATTTATTACGGGTTTAGTCCCTTGACCAACATTTCGTTAGTTTGACCGTTAACTTGAAGGGTATTTTCGTTTTTTCATATAAAGTTGCAAAAATCGTCCCTGTGGTTTTCATATATTTTTTTCCGAAATATTTTTTTTCGAATTTTTTTTTCGAAACTTCTTCTTTTTTTCAAAATTTTTATTTTTCAAAAATTTTATATGCATATATATACATACATTTTCTCGAATTTGTTTTCAGAAATATTTTTTTTTTAATTTTTAGAATTATATTTTTAGAATTTTTAGAAACCAGGGTTGCTGTGCTATGATGAAGTGTTTTTTTTTAACGGCGATTTATTAAAACACTAGCAAGGAGCTAGATCAAACAAGAACAATATAAGGGTTCTTAAGCCA
>BQNB010144166.1:4924-16893 GCA_026074375.1 Tanacetum coccineum
ATGAGTAAACTCCTTGAAGATGTGTGGAATATTAGTGAAGAGCTATCAGAATATATTAATTGTCCAAGCTGGAATCGTCTTCTTTTCTACGACAATGACGATGATGAGTATACTATTATATATAGCAAGCCTAAAGCAATCACACCCGACTTACCGATCGAGGAGCCCGATAACTCTCTAAGTATGGGGGACGAGCATCTTGACACTATTCCTAGTGTTGAGAACCTTGTCCCAATCCCAAGTGAGTCCAAGGGTATTTATCTTATTTACAACTTTTCTTTTATAAGATTTCAAAAATAAAAAAAATTCTGCAAAAAGGAAAGGCCTGGGACTCGAACCCACGACCTCCCCCTTAAACACACACACACTTAACCAATATGCTACAATAGCTCATCCGTTTACTCTTCTTTTCAATATTACTTTATACACTTTGTGGTTTTAACTTCTTATAATAAGCTGTAGCCTAGTATAGCCTTTTCCCAGCTTATTAGATAAGTTAGGCGTTTGCTTTTATTTTTCTTAAATTCCTTGCATCATTTAGGACTTTTTGTGATTTTTCTAGATTTTTTGCATTAATAGTTTAATTTTAATCATTTTTCTTAGTTTAAAAATTTTGAAAATCAATAAAAAATAGAAAAATAATTTTTAAAAAAAAAAAAATTGTTTTCAGATTTAGAATAATTACTTTAAGGTTTACATGCATTAAAATAATTTTTGTCATTTTTAGATTTTTAATTTCATTTTTAAGGTTTTTAATTTAGTTTTATAAAATAGGATTTTATTATAAAAAAATAGTTAAAAATAGTTTTCTAAGTTTCTATCATTTCTTAGATTTTTCTAAAGTTTAAAATCATTTTTTAGAATTTTTAGGAATTAATTTGTTATTTTCTAGGATTTTTAATCATTAAATTAGCTTTTGATTCAATAAAAATTCAAAAATAATAAAAAAAATTTCTTTTTCTTAAAATTTTCTTTTATCTTAATTTAGGTTTTACGGTTAAATTTGCTAAGTAGGTTTTTAAATTGGCCAAACTTGCTTACTTGTCGCGTTTTATTTCTTCTTTGTACCCGTTTTTGTTTTCGTGCTTAATTGTTATAGTTGCTTCTTTTAATTGTTTTTTAATTCATAGAAAAAGATATTCAAATCAATCTTCGATTTTATTCAAAAACATTGTCCCAAATTCAACGTGTTTCAATTTCATAAATGTTGGGAAATAAACGACCCGAATCATTACTTTCCCGGTTAAATATACGTATAATAAGGATATTGTACGAATTTTCCATACACCTTTCTCCTCAAGGGTAGTTTTGGTAAATTTATATAATTATATTTTTATTATTACTTGTATAATTTATACGAATCAGTATCAGAGCCAAGGTTATATAGAGTAACCCCTGATTTAGAAGATGTATAAATCGCCTAGACCAAAGTGTATAAATCGCCTAGCCAAAAACCACGTATAGTTCGCCTAACGAAAAATGTATAAATCGCCTAAGACAGAATCTAGTATAATTCGCCTAGACTAAAACCATGTATAATTCGCCTGGTATAAATCGCCTGTATAATTCTCCTAGACAAAAGCCACGTATAATTCACTTAGACAAAAAAGAAGTATAATTCGCCTAATATAATTTGTAACTCAAAAATTTTAAAACACTTAAAGACTCACGTTTTGACGTTTTTACTTTATTTCGTTTATACTTCTTGCTATTTTAAGACTAACAGAACCTTAAAATACAAACTTTAACTTTTTTGACACGAAAAATTTGAACTCAATGTTCTTTGTACCAAAACCCTTTTCGAACAAAAATACTCCAAAAAGATGAATTTTTTTATGTTTTTCCAAAGATTTTCTTGTACAGCTGGTATGTGCTTAATTACACATGCCATTTTCCATTCTAAACGGACTTAAACGACTAAAAACGTACCAAAAATACATTGTATTTGTATGTTTTGCATTTGTATTGTGCAGGAACGGATGAACCAAAAAGAAAGCCAAAATCCAAACAAAACCAAGCACGGAATGGAAAGGACAAAGTCAAAGGTCATCCAAGTGAAGAAAATACAACTTGAGGTACTAAAAATTACCAAACCTCAAGTTGTATTACAAGAATTAAAAGACAAGGGTCAAAATTGCAAACCGGGCAAAGATTGCATTCAAGTTATATAACTTGAGGGGACAAAGCTGCCTACTTCCCCAAAAAGCCTTCTTTCCCGCCCCAACAAACCCAGTTACAACTTGGATGTCGTCCCATACCTCCTGCCCTGCAAAACCACTCGACACCCTAGCCAAAATCATTTCAACCACCCTACCACTTCCCCCCAGCTGTATAAGTGCCATGTTGGCAATCCTACACCATTCCCAAAGTATTTTCAATGGCTGAGATTGACTCCAAAGAAGCACAAAAGCAATTGAAGGCTGGGATTTGCTTTATAATCACCTCACACAACAAGCACACTTGGTTTTTGCTCTCACAAAAGAAGCACAAGCTGCAAGTCCAAGAGATGAAGACTTCGGCTATATATAAGAGCCTTTTGTAAGCCTTTGTGGCATCTGAGTTTTTAGTTAGTTTTTAATTAATTTCAGTTTTTAATCTTAAGCTTAATTTTTAAGTCATTTACAACTTTTTCTTTCAGCTTTGTAACTCTTTCAAGTTTTAAATGCAAATTTGAGGTTTTAAGTTAATTTACAATTCCAGTTATCAAGTTTCTTCATTGTATTGTTTTGTGTTCAAAAAGCTATCAATACAGCTTATTAATAAGCTGCCTTAATTAAGTAAATTTAAAAAGTTAAGTAGTTAAGAGATAATTACAAAAATCACTCTCAAATATACCACAACTTACTTTATGGATGATAAGCCAGTTCTGGATGGGCTTATGGACTCTCACTAGCTTGTTTTATACAAGCTAGAGCTTGTAGATTCTTTGATTGACCCTGTTTTGAGCAAGGGTTTTGTAAGTTCTCTCTTTTTCTTACATTTCTTATTTACTGCAGAAGTGCTTATTGTGCTTATTTGTTAGTTTAAAAGTAGTTTGTATCACTTTCTTAATTAGTACTGTTAGTTCATTTAGTACAACTGTTGGTTTTGAGTTAATACTGCTAGACTAATTCAGCTTATTTAAGTGCTCATTCTTGATTGAAGTCTGCTTTTAAATGTCTTATTCTGTCATTTAATAATCTATTTTAAATAATTTAGGATCTAATCAGCTTAAAGCAAAAAGAGAATGATTTTTAAGGGATATTTTCAACTAGCAGTACTAACCCTAAGTTAGTACTGCTAGTTCAACTTGTTAGTACTGGTGGTTCATTTTAGCTTATCAGCTTATTATTTCTGCTTATTTAATAATTGCTTAGCTTTTAGAGTAGATTAAACCATTTTCATTTACTGTCTTTAGGAGTAAGCTTATTTAAAGCTTATTTTCCTTTTCAAAGTATTTTCAATAGTTTATCAGTTTGTAGCTTTTAGCTCATTGCCATTTTTAGTTTATTCTAGTTGCTTATTCCTGTTTTAGTTTATTTACTTATTTCTTGTTTCATTGTGTTTTGTTAAAGCTAGCAGTACTAACTTAAAGCTAGCAGTACTAACTCCAAGTTAGTACTGGTAGTTAAAACTGTTAGTACTGTTGTTAGTATTGCTGAGTTTCCTTGCTTAATGTAGCTTAAATGCTTGCTGAAGTTGCTTATTTAGAGATAGTCTAGCTTATTTTGTTTTGTCTTAAGTTTATTTGAGCTTATTTGTGTATTAGTTAAAAAGTTTTAAGTGTTTGTACCATTCCTAGCCTTTAAGCCTGCTCTTGCTTATTTTTGAGTGCGTTTGCCTATTAGGTTTAGTGCCCAATCATATCCAAATCTTTGTTATTCAATCATCAATAATCAATCCGTAATTCGATTTTCCATTCAAGCCTCGTTGGGACATAACGACCCGGAGACACTCTATACTGCTTCCGGTTTCATTGATTTCGCGGATTCTGTCCCTTGTTGTATATTTATATATGTTTATATTTATTGGTATATATTAAGGGGTGAGAACGAGCGAGTCAGTACCTAATCGTTGCAATGTAGTATAGGTAAGACTCGAGGGTTGTTATCGTTTTCTAGGGTTTGTGAAGGCTCGAATTAAATGTAACTAAGGTCTAAGGTTTGAGAGAAGATTATTTTTGTATTTTTATATTTTAAGAAAGCAAGTAAAATCTCGGGTTTGAAGGGGGCTTTGTTTTAAAGCTATTAACTAATAAACTAAATTAAATCTAAACTAACTATGTCGAAACTCGTACAGGTAAACAAACGTGTTCACTTAATCATGCACTACTCCTTAGTTTGCTCCTTGGTATGTGCTTAATTACACATACCTTTTACCTTTAAAAACGAGCTAAAATAACCAAAAACGGACTCAAAACGCCAAATATATGCTTGTTTTGCTAATTGTGTTGTGCAGGAACGGATATCTCACAAAAAGACGAAAAACCAAGTAAAAAGCGACAAATCCGGACACGGGATGGAAAAGTGTGTGAAGACGAAGCCCAATCAAAGTCAAGTCAACTCCGAGAAGAAAAAGAAAAGAAAAATATAACTTGAGGGGTCAATAATGTCAAACCCCTAAGTTATATTATTATATAAACCACAAGGGCTGATTATGCCAATTTGGGAGACTTCATTTATAAAAGAAAGAAAGGGAAAAAAGGGGAATGAAAAGAAGAAAGATGTGGAGGGGCTTTTCTTGTACAAAAACCAAACATACCCTTAATCATCTTCAACCTCTCTCTGTCACAACCCAACTTGTATAAAACTTTTCTCCCGCCAATACCAAAACCAGCCCGCACCCTGTTTTGCTCCCATACTTCACCTGCCAAAATCACTGCAACATCCTACCAAATCTTTTCATCTACCCACCATTACCCCCCCAGCTTTTATAAAGTTCCATGTTGCAATCCCTCTCCATATCCAAAGCACATTCGATGGTTGAGATAGTCTCCAAAGAAGCTCAAAAGAAATCCAAACGGCTGGGATTTGCTCTAGATTCACCTCCACATCACTAGCACACTTGGTTTTAACCTCCAAAGAGAGCACAAGTGCTGCAAGTCCAAGACTTCGGCTATATATAGACTTTTTGTAAGCCTTGGATCTCCTAGTTTTCTAAATTTTTAATTTAACTAGCTTATTTTCAGTTATTTACAGTTTTTACTTTCAGCTTGTAACACTTTCAAGTTTTAATGCAAGTTTGAGTTTTTAAAGTCACTTTATAATTCCAAGTGTTAAGTTTCTTAATTGAGTTGTTTTGTGTTCAAAAGCTCTCAATACAGCTTGTTTACAAACTGTTTTAACTAAGTGAACTTAAAAAGTTAAGTAGTTAAGAGAATATCACACCAATCACTCTCAAATATACCTCAGCTTATGTTATGGATGATAAGCCAGTTCTGGATGGGCTTATGGACTCTCACTAGCTTGCTTTATGCAAGCTAGAGCTTGTAGATTCATTGCTTAACCCTGTTTAGAGCAAGGGTTTTGTAAGTTCATCTCTCTTTTTCTTATTATTCTTACTTTCAGCAGAACTGCTTGTTTTAAATGTTAACAGTTATAGGCCATAAGCCCATTTATAAGTGCTTATTCTTAATTAAAAATTGCTTATAAGTGTCTTATTTTGTTGATAGATAATCTGTTTTTAATTAATTTGACAGAAAAATGATTTTGAAGGGGTATTTTCAACTAACAGTACTAACCTTAAGTTAGTTCTGCTAGTTTACTTTTGGAACAGCATTAACTTAACACTACCAGTACTAACTCCAAGTTAGTACTGGCTTGTTATTTTTCTTGGTTTTCAATAGGTTGCAGTACTAAACTAACACGTGCAAGTACTAACTCCAAGTTCGTACTGTCAGTTAAATGTTAGTACTGAAGGTTCAAACCCCCCTTTTATGCTATCTGCTTATTTATTTTAGTTGTTTTAAGTTTCTTTAGATTTTTAGAGTAGATTAAGCCTATTTTAGTTTATTATTTTCAGTAGAACTTATTTGTCTTTTCAAAATAGTTTTAAGAGTTAATCAGTTTTAGTTTTCTAGTTTATTTATAATTTTAGTTGCTTATTCCTATTACTAAGTGCTTATTAAGGTTAGTGGAACTTTTGTCCTTTACTGTTTGCTTATTTATTGTTTCTTTGAGTCTTGTTAGCCTAACAGTACTAACCTTAACCTAACAGTACTAACTTTAGCCTAGCAGTACTAACTCCAAGTTAGTACTGGTAGTTAATACTGGTAGTACTGTTGTTAGTACTGTTGTGTTTCTCTTGTTTAATTTAGCTTAATTGCATGCTTAATTTGCTCATTTAGATTTAGATTAGCTTGTTTGTCTGTCTTAAGCTTATTAGAGCTTATTTGTGCCTTAGTGTAAAAAATTTTAGTGTTTTGCCTTTGCTAGCTTTTATGCTTGTTCTAGTTTATGTTCTTGTTTAATTTTTATGTGCATTTGCTTTCAGTATTAATTCACAAACATTCCTTGTTACATTCAAACACCAATCATCAATCGTTTTTCGATAATCCATCTCTAGCCTCGTTGGGACATAACGACTCGGGAACACTCTATTCTGCTTCCGGTTTTCTTGATCTCGCGTGATTTCGTCCCTTGGTGTATTTTTATATAGATAGAATTTAAGGGGAGAGCTCGCGTGTGACCACTCCTCCTAATCCTATTGCCCGTCACCCTAGTGATGTAATGTGTAAGTATTTCCTGATTCATGAACGAATTACACGAACGTGCCGTCTATGTAATATTCCGTTAAGGCAACGCACAAGTAAGGTAGTATGAAGACAATTACAAGGCCCCTAATAGTACATTACACGCATTAAAACACTTAAAAGGTGATCAACCATATTAGGGCAAGGTAGTATAAAGACTATTGCGATTGTATCCTTTCTACACAATCACGTTTCCCTAGACGTCTTCGCAAGCAATTAAAAAGCTAGTTTTCTAGAGCCTAGCGCGCACACTCATCAACAAGAAGCAATAGTAAAATGATTTACAAACTAAGTTTCATGCAATCATAAGCAAACACTAATTAATTTAGCCTAGCATGTTAACTGAAAGTAAAGAACAAATAATCAACAATACATAGACATATTGAAAGATTAAAGGTTGAAAGATCTTCACTTTAATTAATCATGGAGTAATTCGTAGATACAAAAGGGTTTAAGAACCCTAAAATTCCCCCAAAAGCTGATAAAAATCGTTCCTCTAAAATACCCCACGAATTCCTCTTGAGTTCCACACTAAAACACAAAATTTAGGGTTTGTATATATAAAAAAATAAACGCGACGACATCGCTTGTAAGTTGCGACGCCGTCAGCCCGCGAATCTTCTTGGGGTTTCTTTTGAGTAGGCTACTTCTAATGCCGTCGTCAAAATCTTGACGCCGTCACAAGAAATTGTGACGCCGTCCCCAGCCATTGCATGCTCTTTTGATATTGAAATTCGTGTAGAGTTGTAATCTCGTCTGTTTCTTCCCAAATTGAGTCCAAGTCACATGTATTTTCTTCATATGCCAACCAAGTGCTAAAATTACAAAAAAAACGATTAAGCACGTATTTTGAGCATATTTGTTGATTTAGAGGGTTAAATGACCCTAAAAAAATGTATAAAATGACACATCGTCAATGCTTATTTTAAGTTCTTTTTAGATATTTTCAAGACGGTCTTACAGTAAACATCATTGAAATCATATAAATTTACCTATCGTTAATTTGTTTATTAAACGGTCTTTCATTAAACATGATTAAAATAATATAAATTTACCTATCATTAAATTGTTTATTAAAATGGTTAAACTGCATATTTATTTAAAGTCTTTATTTTAAGTTTTTTGTAAAAAAAATTTAGACAGTTCGTTAAATATCATTAAAATCACCTATCATTAATTTTTGTATTGAACTGTGTAAATATTCATTTTTTTATTACTCAATCTCTCTTCAAATATCAAGAGACTACTCAATTTGGAGCATCTCTTTTGCAACAGTGTACGCAAGTCAGAAAAGGCAGACACTTATGTTATGTTAAAATATGATCGTATACATATGCTATGTGGCAACAAACGGGTTGAAATCCTTGTTACCTATATTTGCAGAGATCGGAAAGTTCATTTCTAGTATATATTATTTTCCCTTCACATTATACAAAACTACTTTTTTTCGTCCCAAATTAGTTATCTACGTTTCCTTTTTCGTATGTTTTATTTTAATTGTCTACTATTAAATATAGATAGAATAGTTTAATCGTGTTTACTATATTACCTTGTTTGAAAAATTATTACAAACTTTAAAAAATAGATTAATTAATTAGAAGGAAAAAAGAACAGTAAAAACGTTTTTTATTAAACTGTGTATTTTTTATCTAAAGAAAAAAACAAAAACAAATATTACAACAAAACACAAGCTAAACTACAACTGTTGTATATCCTTTCAACCATAGAACAAGGACCAAAACTGAAAAACAAAAACATATCATTAACTGTGTTTTCCACTATCCACTCCACTCCCCCTTTAAATTCCCACATATCCCCACACTTTCTCTCCGTTTCCTCACACTCACTTTCTCTCTCTTCTGTATCCCCCACACTCCAGAAGCATAAAAAGAGAGGGAAAACTTCCCGCCAAAAATATCAACAATAAATCCCTCGCCGACTCTTGTTTTCATCAAATACTTTCCTCACCCTTATCTTATTTCTCTCAATCAACTTTCTAAATTTTATAAAAAAAAATGAAGGCCAAAACGTCACCGTCCGTACAACCACCACCTCCACCAGCTATAAAACTCACAGAACACGTAGTCACCACACACAAATTCAAAACGACATCGTTTCGTGACCAACGTATAAACCAACTCGTTAAAATCACCATGACTGATCCTTACGCTACAGACTCATCCGACGACGAAAACGATGACGTCATCAGAACTAGAGTTAAGAAACACGTCTTTGAAATCAACGTTACTTCACAGTCTCCGTCAGAAAGATTTGTTCGAAACAATAACTTGAGGCGCGTGGAGCGCGTGAGGCGGGCAGAGAGTGTTTCACAGAAGAAGGGTGAGAAGACAAGGAGCGTGAGGCGCGTGAGAGGTAACGGAGGGTATGTGAAGAAGTACAGAGGCGTAAGGAAGCGACCGTGGGGCCGTTACGCGGCGGAGATACGTGATCCGACTGCTCGCAAGCGCGTGTGGTTAGGAACGTACGATACACCGGAAGAAGCTGCGAGTGTTTACGACAACGCAGCAGTGGTGTTACAAGGGCATAACGCCGTAACTAATTTCCCCGTTTTTACGGAAGCCGTTGAGAAAAAAACTGTTCCTCACGCTCCCCGGCACGGTTTGTTCACTCACCCGAACTCAGTTTTCCTGTTTGACCGCAGAGTCTGACACGCGCCGTTTGATGAGCTGGCGTGTGCTGACGTGGACTTGTTTGGATATGATTATATCGGAGGTCCGATTAATTTACCGGATTTTAAAGAGTTTGGGGATTTTGATATCGATGAGTTTCTGGTTGACGTGCGTTAACCGACCTATTATTATTATCGTTTAGAGTAAATTGCAAAAACTGTTAATATGAAATGACTAAAACGCCCTTTTAACATATTTGGTACAATAATGGTTTTTGCAAATTTGCTTTATTTAGTACTACTAGTAGTAAGTAATTAATTAATGAGTAATTAAGTTAGGATTATTATTAGTAGCGGTTATTTATAAGGAAGGGTAAATTTGGGAAGTTACTGGTGGACAGTTGGATGTTACTGTTGGATGTACGGATAAAGATGTATAGTGGGTGACAACTGACAGAGAGAGAGTATAGCTGATACTGTGTGACGGTTTCTCAGCAATTTTGTGTGTTACTGTGGTGTTGAATATTATTTAAAATATTATTATTATTTATGAAATTAAATTATGTATTTATATTTTTTGTTTTTTACTTTTGTTTCGTTTATTTATATTAATCAAAATTCGCTACATCTGCATACAATTACAATAGGAATATTGTTTCAAAGATAAAAATCATATTTAAAACACATTCAAGTTAAGAATACATTAAAATCATGTTAATCACATATATTTTGAGCTCATTTTCCTTTAAACATAGGAGTACTTGCTTAATTTCTTTTTGAAAGGAGTTTATCTGTTTTCGAGTTTTACATGGGTTAAGGGCATGATCTTTTTATATTTTAGCTCACATCTCAGACGAACAAGATTGGTGGTTGTTGATTAAAGCGAATTTAAGATAGTGGGTTCAATTGAACACGTTTAGGCGTTCAGCCAACTATTTTTAGCTTCGCTTCATATTGTAAAAGAAAACAATAAAAAATTATTTTTCCGCTATGAATGTGATGGTGTATAGTTCTATCTTATCTTTTATGCATTTACATCAAAATTTGAGAAGCGCGAAATGGAAATTATCCGTTTATTATTTGTCCACTAACTTAGCTTCTGGATAAATAATTGATTTGCGCATTTTTTATTTTTACTGTCACATACCAATTTATGCATTAGAGGCTAGGTGTTGAGACTAATAATATGTTATTGTATGTTATCTCAGTGTCATGTCGCCACCTCATCCTTCTCCCAATAACACTTAATAACCAAAACATTTCTTAATAAAAATATTAATAACATGTTACGAGTCTAAAAAAATGAGAAGTGATTTGCACACTTCCTTAATTGATTGGCACACTCAAAAGTAGAGGTGGCAAAATGGGCGGGCGGGCGGGCACGGGCACCGGGAAAAACGGGCAACGGGCTAAAACGGGCACGGGTTAAAATGGGCACGAGTAAAAAAAGATACGGGCTAAAACGGGCACGGGCCAAAACGGGCACGGGCCAAACGTGGGCTTCTGAGCGAATCTTATTTATTTTATGTTTTTTACATTTTCGCTCGTTTTTTTACGATTTCACCCGTTTTTTTTACGATTTCGCCCGTTTTTAAACGATTTCGTCCGTTTTTTAATATTTCATCAGTTTTTTACGTTTTCGTATGTTTTTTTACGATTTCGTCAGTTTTTTTACGTTTTCCTCTGTTTTTACGGTTTCTTCCGTTTTTTACGTTTTCGTCTGTTTTTTTACGTTTTCGCACTTTTTTTACGATTTCGTCTTTTTTTTTACGATTTCGTCTGTTTTTTTACGATTTCGTCTGTTTTTTTACGAATTCGTCAGTTTTTTTACGAATTCGTTAGTTTTTTTACGTTTTCGTCTGTTTTTTTACGTTTCGTCAGTTTTTTACGATTTCGTCAGTTTTTTTACGTTTTCGCCCGTTTTTTTACGATTTCTTCGGTTTTTTACGATTTCGTCTTTTTTTTTTACGATTTCGACTGTTTTTTTACGTTTTAGTCTTTTTTTTAAGTTTTCGTCAGTTTTTTTACGATTTCTTTCTTTTTTTACGTTTTCGCCCGTTTTTTTACGATTTCGTCTGTTTTTTACGATTTCGTTTGTTTTTTTTACGATTTCGTCTGTTTTTTTACGTTTTAGTCTTTTTTTTAAGTTTTCGTCAGTTTTTTTATGTTTTCGTCAGTTTTTTTACGATTTCTTTCGTTTTTTACGTTTTCGTCTGTTTTTTTACGATTTCGCCCGTTTTTTACGATTCCATCACTTTTTTACGACTTCGTCTCTTTTTTTACGTTTTAGTCTGTTTTCTTACGATTTCGTTAGTATTTTTACGACTGTCTGTTTTTCTTACGTTTTCGTCCGTTTTTTTACATTTTCGCTCGCTTTTTACGTTTTTGTCAGTTTTTTAAGATTTCGCCTGTTTTTTACGATTTAGTCAGTTTTGTTACGATTTCGTTCGTTTTTTACGATTTCGTCCGTTTTTTTTACAATTTCGGCCTTTTTTACGATTTCGACCGTTTTTTTAACGTAAAAAAAAGTAAAAAACGGGCGAAAACGTAAAAAAACTAACGAAATCGTAAAAAAACAGACGAAAACGTAAAAAAACTGACGAAAACGTA
>BQNB010144167.1:0-16893 GCA_026074375.1 Tanacetum coccineum
TAGGACGTGGATTAGGGTTAGGATTAAGGATAATTTAGGGTTTAGGATTAAGGTTTAGTGTTAGGATTAGGGTTTAGGTTTTAAAATGAAATTAGGGTTTTAAAATTAGTTTAGGGTTTCGTTTAGGGTTTTAGGTTTTAGGACGTGGATTAGGGTAATTAAGGTTTAAATGTTATGCATTAGGAGCTTGTAAGTTATGTTTAAGTGGTGGTAAGAAACTAGAAGAAAAATGGTGGTAAAATAAGCTTATTTGCATCCGTGCTTTATTGATTTGTACATTGAGCTTAAACATGTTGTACCATGGTTTTGGAGGGAAGCATGATTCAAATATTATGCTATGATACTTGTACACATGCCTTGAATACTTTTACATTCATTTTATATGTATACATTACATATAATTAGGGTTTTAATATAAACGTTAACGGATAAAGTTTATTTTGATATGACGTTGTAAATGGTATGTTAAATGGATAATGTACTTGGTAAAATGATATTAAGATATAGACTTGACATATTAGGATATTTACATGATATAAACATAGATATAGATGGCATTGGTAGAGGTTGCGTGAGCTCGTTTACTTTAGAGATGCAAGTTACGTTGCATAATGAGATAAAGCAAAAATTTCCCTGTAAAAGGTGGTATATTTATAATAAATGGATATTACAGTGCATCTAATTTAATAGATGGATAATTACATTGATGAAAATTATGGGTTGTTATAGTCTCCCTCCCTTAAAAGAAATCTCGTCCCGAGATTTAGTTGGATGCCGGAGTGATGTTTGAAAACAGATGTGGATACTTGGCACGAATTTGATCTTCGCGTTCCCATGTAAATTTTGGTCCTCTTTTAGAGTTCAATGTACCGAGGATTAAGCTTTCCTCGTTTTCCTAATCGGATGACACCTTTACGAGGTGACACTTCTAACATAACACAATCTCCAACTTGAAATTCTAAAGGCTTTCACCTTACATTGGCATAACTTCTCTACCGGTCTCTTGTAGCTTGCAAGCGTTGTCGAATTTGCACTATTTTCTCGGTGGTTTCATGGATTATTTCTGGTCCCGTGAGTTGAATATCTTCAACTTTGGCCCAGCAAACAGGTGATCTGCACTTTCGACCATAAAGTGCCTCAAATGGTGTTGCCTTAATACTGGCATGGTAACTGTTATTGTAAGAAAATTCTACTAATGGTAAGTGTTTTTCCCATCCTTTTCCAAAATCTATAACACAGGCTCGAAGCATGTCTTCAAGTGTTTGGATGGTCCTTTCACTTTGCCCATCAGTTTTAGGATGATATGTCGTACTCATGTCTAATTGAGTACCCAAAGCCTTCTGTAATGATTGCCAGAATCTAGACATGAAATGACTGTCACGATCCAAGATGATAGATATTGGTACTCCATGCTGGGAGACTATTTCTTTGATGTATAACCTTATAAGGGTTTCTATACTATTTGTCTCTCTAGTAAGGATGAAATGTGCGGATTTGGTAAGGCGATTGATAATGACCCAAATTGTGTCATGTCCGTTTGATGTTTTGGGAAGTTTTGTGATGAAATCCATTGTTATTCTCTCCCACTTCTACATAGGAATCTCCGGTTGTACCAGTAAACCAGATGGCTTCTGACATTCTGCTTTAACTCTAGAGCATGTTAAACATTTGCCGACATACTCAGCAATGATTGCCTTCATATTAAGCCACCAATAGAGTTTCTTTAGATCCTGATACAACTTGTCAGAACCTGGGTAAATGGAATACTTCGATGTATGGGACTCATGCATGATCAAGTCTCTTAGATTACCAAAGAGTGGTAACCAACTTTGATTCTTGATACATCGGGTTCCATCAGGACGTATTTCAAATGATTTATCCATTCCTCGTAAATTTTCAGCCTTGATGTTTTCTTCTTTGAGTGCTTCAGTTTGAGCTTTCAGAATTTGTGAGGGTAATTTTGGATGAATGGTCATAACTAATGATCTAACTTGGAGTGGTTTGATTCGTTCCTTCCAGCTTAAGTATATGCTACGACATTTTCCTTTCTAGGATGGTAGCGAATTTCACAATCGTAATCTGCAAGCAATTCTAGCCAACGGCGTTGTCTCATGTTCAACTCTTTCTGATCAAGGATATGCTGAAGACTTTTATGATCAGTGAACACAGTACATTTGGTGCAATACAGATATTGTCTCTAAATTTTAAGAGCGAACACTACTGCTTCTAATTCAAGATTATGAGTGGTATAGTTTTCTTCATTAGGCTTAAGTTGTCGGGATGCATATGGAATAACCTTCTCTCTTTGCATTAACACCGCTCCCAGATCTTGATGGGATGCATCACAGTAAACAACAAAATCGACATTTCTTTCTGGTAATGCTAAGATTGGAGCTTCACATAGCTTCTGTTTTAGCAGTTGGAAAGCCAACTCTTGGTTTTCTCCCCAGATATACTTCTTGTTTTTTTGGGTTAATTCAATCAAAGACTTTGCAATCTTCGAGAAATCTTTGATAAATCTCTGATAATAATCGGTGAGTCCTAAGAATTGACGTATTTCTGTGGGTGTAGTAGGAGATGTCCAATTCTTGATTGCTTCAATCTTGGCGGGGTCAACATGAAGTCCTTGACAATCAATTATGTGTCCAAGAAATTGCACGATATGAATCCATAAATCACACTTGCAGAACTTGGCATACAACTTCTCTTTCTTGAGTAATTCTAGGATTATTCTCAGATGATTTACGTGCTCTTCCCTGGGCATTGTTGTTGGTGGTCTTTCGGCACTGATTTGCATAATGCCCTTTCTCTCCACAGGCATGACAAGTAACTGTCACTGGTAGCAGATTACTTTTAGTGGCTGGCCCTTTGTTTTTGCAGTTCTTAGTCAGATGGCCCACCTTGTTACAAGTATTACACATAACAGTGCAAGGTCCTGTGTAATGCGGTGCGCATATCTTACACAAGGGACGGTTTCCAATATACCCATTGTTTTCAGTTGGAGTGACAACATAAGACCTGAAGGTTTTCTGTCTTCTATTCTGTTGTGGCTGGTGATTCTTGTAGCGGTTGTTGGTGTTAGTGTTATGGTAGTTGTTGTAGTTGTTGTTGAAAGTTCTTTTGTCGTCAAACTTTCATTTGTGATCACTTGATACTTGCATCGGAGTGTGCTTTATTACCTGATCCATTAGCCTATGGGCTATGTTAATGGATTCCTCTAGAGTTTGAGGTTTAGAGGCGGTAACATTCCCTTTAATACTTCGAGGCAATCCCCCGATGAAAACTTCCATCATTTTCTCAGAATCTGGCACCATAGTGGGACACAAGGTTGCCAATTCCTGGAATCTTCTCACATATGCCTTGAGATCATTCCCTTTCACGGACAGATGGTAAAATTTGTCTTCCATCTTCTGGACCTCAGTTTGGGAACAATACTTCTTTATCAATAGCTTGTTGAATTCAACCCAGGTAATCTTGTAAGCTTCTTCGATCCTAATAGGTTGGGCAAAAGAATTCCACCAGGATAGAGCTTCTTCAGTTAAAGTACCAGTAGCAAACTTCACCTTGCAGTCTTCGATGCAGTTGCTACAGGAAAACACTAATTCAGTTCGCTCAAACCAACAGATAAGACCAATAGCTCCTTCCGTACCTTTGAAATTGAAATGTTGGCAGCTCATGAACTCTTTGTAGCTACACTTTCTTGCTACAAGAGCTTCTCTTTATCCGGTGTTCCTATTGGTATTGTTAGCATTTGCCATGTTAGCGGCTTATGCTTCCAGAGTTGTGGCAACACTGTCAGCAACTAGTTTCCTGATGGCAGCTTGAGTCATGGCTGGTGCTTCAGATGTTGATGCCTTTTGGGAGGCATTCTATCAACATAAGACAACACGTAATAAGAATGATATCACAATTATTTCCTTAAAATGCGTAAGGTTCAAAAATAAACATTGTCACAATAGTGATATCATAGATAATTCATATCAAATAAGTATCTATGATTTATTTAGAAGTCATGGTATAATGATGAAGACGGAGATGAAATATAGGACACATAATGAATATGAAACAGGATCATCATTATATTATATCATGAACGACTTGCCTTTGTACTGTACATAGTCAAAATTTAACAAGTGTTGTTATTTATTCCACACATCCCGTGGCTAGGTTCTAATAAAAGCTATAACTAGTATCTAATCTAGTAGTCTGATGGCCCTTCCTGGCTGTTCTTGTGTTGATAGATTGCATTCAGAAGACTTTCCTTATCTACTTGGTGACGAACCTGGATTTCTTCGATGATTTGTTCTAGATTAGCAATCCTGAAGCGAGCCAGAGTAATCTTGTTGTTATTTCCCAATTGCTTTCTTTGAAGTTTAGCAATTTGAGTATGAGACTCTTGGAGTTCAGCTTCCAGATTGTCAAAATCTTGTTGTATGATCACCTGACCCTTTTTGAGACCTTCTATTTTGTCTTCTATGTGCTCAATGCGGTCGAGAGAGAGTTCATATAGGTGATTCAAAATTTCCTCAATTTGCTCCTCATGACGTTCCAGACTTGTCTTACGAGAGCTTTCTCCTATCTCAAATTCTTGAGGTAGGGCAAAAGTAGAGGAGGAGGATCGGTCACGACCTCATTCCTTAAGTGGCAATAGTTCCTCAGGAAGAAAGAATTCTTGAGGATTAAACATTAGAGATAGCATTGAAGATGGAGGCATAATAGTTGGTGGTGGAATAGGTGATTCTTTAGCATAGTATGCACGCATGACCTTCATATAGAGGTGATCATGAAAAAGTGAAAGAGTTGGTGAAGCTATTGGAACTAAACCAAATGAGTTATTTGAAGAGCTAGAATAAGTTTTTCCTGGTGAAGCTGAGACATAGTCCGAGGAAGCCGGGATATAGTCCGGAAAGTTAGAGGAAAAAGCATCCTCAATATTGGAAGTAGGGTGGCTGGCAGAAGACATCGCTCTGTTAACAACCCAGTGGTAAATAACATAAGTTATTTATATAATAGTATAATAGTTATCTACTTTACATACTATTCCGGAAGATGTAGTGGCATGAAGGACTTTCTTGGATGGAAAAAGAAAAGTAGTTATAGTTAAGGTTTCAACCTTATTCTCTATAACTTTGGCTCTTGATACCAATCTATAACACCCCCATTTTTGACATATAACAGCGGTAGCTAATCTGGGGTATTATTTCATAGTACAACAGTCATAATCATATAAACGACTCAAAAGAGACGTTTTTAAAAGATAAGTTATCATTCATTATTTCATCAGAGTTTTTACAAACAGAGGTCTCAAAAATCTAAATGAAAACATAAAGTTTGAATGATAACAGTTTAGCCATCTTCAAGTCTGTGCCACTCCGTGCCATAAGTTGCTCAAATACCTGAGATAAACATGCTAAAAAGGTCAACACAATGGTTGAGTGATATTCATAGGTTTATAGTAAACAGTTTGAATACAAGTTCAATAGTGGGTTACGTTGTTATACACCCATAAGTGTAATAATTGCAATGAGTACAATTATTATAGAAAACAGTATTATTGCCCTAAGCTCATGCACCGAGACCTTGAGATAATCAATAATCACAATAAGTTGCCCCAACGGGTGCCTTTGCCAAACACCCGCATAGTATTTCAAATGAAGTGCGTTTGGTTACCAGAAAGTATAGGTACACCAATGGGGAAGCTCAGTCCCAAATAGATCTATTCACAGCATTCGCGCTTACTCCGAAAAGTAATTAACGGTTCATGATAGTAGGGTCTTAATGGCAAAAGTAAGGACTTAGGCAATAATATATCAGGATAGCATACAGTTGGAAAAATACTCGTATTCATGGTTTATAGCATGTATCCCCCTCGCGGGTTTATGAAAACATTAGAAGATTTAAAATGCGAGGCTATGAACTCACCTTAACAGGGGAAATCTGATTGATGGCAAAAGTATATAAAGTGAAAGTAACGGCTTCGTCACGCAACCTGGGGTAATATGTCAAGTCTTAGTGTGATGGTTTATGTTTCAAAACTTTATAAAGTTTAACGTATTACTTTGATTTATTAATTTATGGAAATATTGTATCACTGTTCGGGCCATCATAATTCAGAGGTCATGTAGTAAACGTTTGAGGAGCCAGGACACTTTAAATCGTAAATCCAGCAAACTCGTCAAAACGTATACCCAAATGAAACTCCTCACATGAAGCTCCCTAGTAACGTGATACGATAAGATTTTAAGTTTCTTCAAAAGTTAGTCGATGATAAATTACGTTAAATATATAACGTAATTGTTTTATAATGCGGTAAATATATAAAGTAATTGTTTTTGATAATGCGCGATCGATGTATAGTAACGTTATTGTTGTCGTGTTTTAATAAAATCGAAGTTTTATAATATTAATTATATAATTTTTTTATAATTTCAATAAAAATATTATATTTTATATATTTTCAAGTTTTGACAAAAATGCAATAAATACCCTCGTTTATCAAACTTACAAGTTTATCCTTTATATATAAATAATATAAATATTAAACCTATAAACTTTAGAACTTAGCAAAATAGGGTCATATAGTTATAACATGAGAATAAAGACATTTTCCAGCCCCTTTATTATAAATTATCAGAAAGGTGTAGATATAATACCCCATTGCATGGAAAAAAATAATTTATAAATCAAGTCCAAAAAAGCCATGCAACGCCTTATTTTGAGGATTCCAAATGCTAATTTCGGTTATAGCTAATATAGAATAATAAATTAAGATTTTAACATAACACAAAGTAGGTAAAAGGATTCGTTAGTCTAGAAATAAAACGGTGCTCGTTTTAAAGGGTATTAAAAATCATAAACGACATTGGTTATGAGGATTCAAGGCTCTCAAACAAAGAGTTTATAAATGATCTAAAAAGTATTATGCACATTCTAATACAGATTAAAAGCTAATTGAACAAATGTAAGAGCATACTTGAGCTAAAAATGGGTCGAAATGGGGTTTTTTCCCGGGTTTCGTACGCCTAGTAACGACCTTCAAGGTTCTATTCTCTTTATTCTGGATTCTATTACGAGCTTAGGACTTCACTTGATCCTTCTTAGTCGAGTTTAAGACACCCATAGTTGTATATGAATAATATTTGAGGTATGATTGAATGGTTGCTTGGATTCGGCTATATATAGGGTTCAAAACCCTTGGTGCCCAAGTTTTCATGGTGGCTAAGGTTAAGAGCTGAAGATAGTGACTAATGAAGCTAGAAGAGGTGAGTATGGTGAGACCTAGAAAAATAGTTATAAGGTCAATGTGGAATGGATGTTATAGGTGTTTAATGAAGGTTCGGCTATAAAGGTTACAAGAGGAGGATGATGGAGAGCAATGTAAGATGCTTGTAAGGTGCATTGGTTGGTTGCTTGGAGGTGCTAAGTAAGCTACAAGAGAGTGACAAGGTTGATGAGCTAGTCAAGTTTTGGGTTTTGCAAATGGTAAAAAGAAAGAACAAAGGTGTCGGGTTCGTTATATTTTCCGGTTTAGGGTTAGGGATTAAAATGTAGATTAGGGAGTTAGGTTTAGGAAAAGATTAGGGGATAATGATTAAGGATTAGTGTTAAGATTAGGTGTTATGAAATTAAGGATTATATGGGATTAGTTTTTAGGTTAGAGTTTAGATTGGGTGTTAAAGAGAAATTGAGGGTTTAGGGTTTATTTAGGGTTTTAAATTAGGGTTTTAGGATGAATAAGGGTTTAGGTTTAAGGTTTATAAGATCATGCATTAAGTGCTTGTATACCTTGTGCTAAAGTGGTGAAAAAGTTTAAAAACATAATGAAAGAGCTTAAATACCTAATTAAGGTTTTAGGCATGATTATTCTTGTACATTAGAGCTTAGAAAGGATGTAAGCTTGGAATAAGAGCGGGAAAAATATTAACATGTTGTTATTGATACTTGTACACCGGCTTTAAAAGGCTTTTGCACATTCTTTTATATATTTATTACAAATGATATAATATAGGGTTTTAATTGTAATAACGTTAACGGATTAATGCTTGTTTTGACTATAACGTTATCTGAAAAATACGAGTTAAATAGATAATGTAATTGGTAAAAATGATTTAAGATATATACTTGACAAACTGGCATGTTAAATGATATAAACATTAGCAATAGAGGATGGCATATTGGTAAGGTGCGTGAGCTTGTTTACTTTAGCCGTGCAAATTACGTTTGCAGTAATAGAGATAAAGCCAAAAATTTTCTCTGTAAAAAGGTGGTATATGGCATCTAATTTAATAGATTGATATTATTCAGTGCTATATAATTAATAGAAGTGATGATTTACATTGAAGAAAATTGGCGGGTATTATAATCTTCTTCATTTCTTGAATCCAATATCATATATACCCTTGATTAATCTGTTAATTTATGAATATAATGATATAACAATTTTCTTATTTGATTGTGTTTCTCTCAATATTTAAGGTTCGATCTCTCAATTAAAGGTTTGGTGTTTTTTCATACTTTACTGGATCTTTTCATTAATTCTTACGAACTTTCTTATGGAAGTCATGATAATTATTGTGAATTTATATTATTGCCTCCTCAATAGTTTTATCGTGAAGAGATAGACGTGGATCTCTATGAAGCAGGTGATTGATCTTTTAGTTTTCTTTGTTTAGAGGATTTTTTAGGTTTCGTATTTCTTGTTGCAGTCAAGAATGTCGAATACAAGTGATAAGGGAACTGAATATTGGAGATGTGCTGCTAGGTTGGTAATGCAGCTTGAAGTAGACCAAAGTAGTACATCTCTCTTCACCTTTGGATTCTTCTCCCGTCTACTATATATTAACAGTACCGCGATAACTGTACATATTGAGTTGCCTCACCAATTTACTTAGTTGGAGTATCCTTAACTACAGTGGGTGACTTGCAAAGTTAATTAATGATATTATGCCTGGTAAACATGATATTATTATCTGAGTTACCTAATTAAAGAACGTTATGGAAACCTAGAAGCATTATGTTTCTATATGTTAATTTCAATTATGGTAGATCATGCTTACAAATGAGAGTACTTTCTTCATATATTCGTAAATCGTGTTCGGAATGCTTAGATACAATTTTAGTACATACATAATTAAGAAAGTTAGAATGTTCATTGAAGATGACATATCTCTGTCAGTCGCCATAGTTACTGGAGGTTGTTTTAGCTTTCTTTCGCAAGTCAAGAGCTACGGCATTTTCACTTTCTTTCAGCTCGATGCAACTCCTGTATTAGTTGAGCCAAAGTACGTAAAGTGACAAACCAACCACACCACTTGACGAAACACAGATTTCTAAACTCAAAAAAGAGTATGAATGCTGACAACAAAGACACGTAAAGCAGTATATTCAGATATCCTTTGATCAGCTAAAAATAGCTTATTTTAAAAGGCAGTAACAATATAAGTAGGTTTTATCACAAAATCAAACAACCACTATTGTTTAGGAAAATCATATAAAGCATGCAGAATCACACCTTCGTTTGTCATACGAAGAAAACTTAGTGTTTCTATTTGACGGGTTTAAGATATGCGTTTTAGCTACTTTATAGTAATTTAAGTCTAATTCTATGTGCATCAACATGTACTATAGTTCCTTTGAATCATACCGTAGCTATTTGAAGACCGAGGTGGACGGTTTCAGCAAGTTAGAGCATGGTGCCACCTGTTACAGAAGAGTCAGGTCAATCAAGGGAGAAGAAACCATCTTTCTGATTTTATTTGGAAAATTTATTGTCAATGCTGCAATGGTGAGGTACAAAGACTCTGGAATAAGCTATTATTCTGGTGAAACAATCACAATCACATCTTTTTTCAGCTTCTCAATATAATCTACCAATGGTCTTCTTTTTACCTCCATCTGGATAAAAAAATCACAAAATCAATACTTGATTCTCAAATTAACTACCAACAATCAAACCCCGTAAAGACAGCAAACTAAATTTTGGTTCATTGGATTCCCAAATAAACCCGTCAAAAGCTGTTTGGACAGACCCTTTTGATGGACTGTTTGGACAGCAAATAAATGCAGAAAAAAAAAGTTTAGAATTATGTTTTAGGGCTGTTTGGACAGCCTGGAAAATCAACATGATCAAGATCTCAAGAGTGGAATATCAGCATTACAAAAAGCCAAATGATGGAACAACAGGTCAGTGAACATATACCTTGGACGATGTTGGGCACCTATCAGCCAAGGCGGTTAGTAACAAAGGAATCTCTCTTATTCAGGTACTCTAAAAGTCTACAATTCCTGAATTACTCGTATTTGTGGAAAGCCAGCTGTCTTTCTGCACTTGGACATAATATCATATTAGAGTATGCTAGAGAAACTATCTTTTGTTGCTTAAAACCAATGGTTCATGGTGAACACATGGAGATAAAGGCGAAAGACCTTACAGGAAATAGCGTCTCTTTGATTGCTGAAAGACAAACTAATTTCATCAATGACTTTGGATCACACTTCTTGAAGACCTCTGTAAAAACCTGAAATACATATCGTTGAAGAAATTTCATTCAGAATCTTAGCAATGTGAGGATAAAGAGGTAAAGCACAAAGATAGAAATGTGTGGAATAACAATCAAACACATCCCTAATTGACCCATTAATATAAACAAATGAGTTAAAAGTGCAGACCTTGAGCACATGCATTTTTTTGTCTCATGGATACAACAAAGCATAAAGAAATCAGCAAAAAAGACTCCATGTCACACTTTCAAGAATTTTGTTAACAATGTTCTTAACGATGAGGTATGATAAATATAAATGTGTTGGATGAACGTCTTCAAAAGAATTTCTATCAAGCAACATTGATTCAAAATGCGCTTATATAAGCAGGAAAGTTTTTAAAAAAGCGACAAAAAGTGAGCTTATATGTTTGCATACAGCACATACTACAGATATGAGTTTCAGCACAAAGATATATTTGTACATCTTAAACACGGAAGTATAGGTTTTAAGTTCTGAAGTCAGTGTGGAGTCAAACACCAGGATATCTACATAGAACTCAGAACCCGTGAGCTTGAACTTTAAAGTCAAAGGTAGATGTCCAGATCTGGCTTTTCATAGTCAAAATGACCAGTCTTGGACACTGAACCAACATAGTGTTATTATTTATCTGATAATATAAGTTTAGTTGTATTATTTTTTAAAATTGTTCTAACTTGCTCTAAGTTAAAAGTATGTATTTATCAACTTTAAGATAAATTAAATTACTATCTTATGCGTCTTATAGCACCTGTCCTATGATGAAAAGCTAAAATTTTTTTACTACAATACTATTTATTCATTCTTACTTTTCATTAATTAATAATTTTACTTTTAATTAATTAGTTAATACTATTTCTAAACTTTATAACAACAATTTCTTGTAACCGATTAGAACTTTTAATTGGTGTGTTTATAACCAGCTGGTCAAATTTGAGAATAAACAATTTCATTTAACTCTGGAAAAAAAAAAGTGACTACACTACAAAAGGTTTAAAAGGATATTTAGCTGTGCATTTTAGTTTATAATCGTATTTGGTGTTTAGTAATAGAAAAATGGGTCTACAGATCAGTACAGCACAGAACACCCCAGCCCGATGCTTGTCCACCACACCTATTCTGCCAACTCTAAAAAGTTTTTAAAAAAGCGACAAAAAGCGAGCTTATGAAACATAAGCCCAAAAGCAAGCCATAAGCCGGCCATATATGCGAAACAAACACCTCGTAAATTCTAAATTACCATAATTTTCAAAACGCCTTAACACGCGATTACCTGATTATCGAAACATCAATGCTTCTTGAGCCCCTATGTCAATCATACGTGTTCCTCATTTGTTCTTCATTAACACGCACCATTGGTTAGGTTGACACGAAAGAGACCAACTTTCTGTTGAGTCACACCGGCCTCCTCCCTAATCGCAAACCAGTTATATCTTTTAGTATAGATACTAAATAAATAACTGAAATGGATATGTTAACACATTAACTGACTAACCTGTATGTGAATTAACCACGTATAGAGACCACCCAAATCTTTATTAAAACTGTATTACTGCTAGGGGGGTTCCATCTAAATAACATATTATCACACAAATTTTAAACAAACGGGAAAATTTAAAGATAAAAGCGCGTGCCCTAGACGTTTAAGTTTAAATACCATATAGCTCCCAAATCTTGCAATAGCACTTGGATTGATAGTCATTTCACATTATTTGAGCAAGTCAATTATGGACTAGTGTGGACCAACGGGCATGTGGTCCAAATGGTATGGAGGTTTTAACCTCCTAGGCAAGCGTCTCATGCTCGAGTCTTTCAAGGCGCGGATAGGGGTTTCCTCCCGCGAGTGTAAAGGAACGGGTGCCATTGCCTTCTGGGCTTGGAACCCAACCTTGGTTTTTGTGGGCTCGCTATGCCTTCTGGGCTAGGGGCCATGTAGCCACAAATTGCCGTTCCAAAAAAAATTATTGACAGTGTGGACAATACTAAGGGTATGTTTGGCACGGAGCGGTAGTGGAGCTTTTTCAAACCAGTTATATCTTTTAGTATAGATACTAAATAACTGAAATGGATATGTTAACACATTAACTGACTAACCTGTATGTGAATTAACCACGTATAGAGACCACCAAATCCTTTATCAAACTGATGTGCATGTGGGCTTCCATCTAAATAAAATATATCACACAAAAACATAAAGAAAAAAAGCGTGTGCACAGAGTTTAAGATAAAAACATACCAGCTCCTCTTGCAATAGCACTTTGGATGAAAGTCATTTCAACATTATTTGAGCATTCAATTATTGACAGCGTGGACAATACTAAGCACAACCATTGGCAAACATGCCATTTGTGTTGCAACTTTACTAAAACATAGACCACGACACCCTTTTTATTCTCCCAAAGACACCGGTTTCGATCTGTAACTGTCGGGGGCCGATTACACGAGTACGTTACAAAGCTGCGAGGCTCAGATCCGTAATTGTGGTGGCACCATAGAGTGCTTGCTATGGCTGCAGCCACCGTTTAAATGTAGTTGCCCAGCCAAGATACACACAATCGTGGAAAAATATCATCATTGCCATCGTTTCTTATGTACCAGAGGGGCAAAATGACGGCTCCATTTCTTTAGCCAAACAGGCCATTCTTAAGCCTGATCTAATCAAACCAACTATAGCCAAATTAAAAGGAAAACGCAAGATCTATCGTCGCCTATAACATTAACACAAGATCTATCGTTTTCCTTTTAAAGCATGCCATTTTTGTATCTGGATTCATGCACATCTATGCAGTAGTTATCCCACTATTTAAGGTACATGACATTCTTTCTATCGTAAACAAAAAAACACTTATATAAACTCATATGACCTGATAAGCTTATATAAGCCAAAAATTTTCAAATAAAGCCACAAAAGTATAGCTTATGGAACCTAAGCGAAAAACTCACATAAGCCATAAAGCTTGCATATAAGCTCAAACAAACACACCTATTTCACATAAGTAGAACTAATCTATTTGCATATGACTAGCTAATCTAATTCCAATATAAATAAACTAAAAACTAATCTCTAATCAGAACCATTTTTACAAAAATCAGAGATGTTTGTTTCAGCTTATATAGCCGGCTTACGGTATTGTTGTGTATATACCTAGTGTTGCGGTGTAATTGCTAATAAATGTGGCTTAAAAATAGTATTACAGCTATACTTAATACCTTTAGCTTTTTTTCCAACAATTCAGCCGGTAATCGAATTGTTGTATAGGAGGTGATGGGCTAACAACCTGTAAAGGGACACGTTCGACAATAGGCTGCAACGATAGTGGGGTCGCCGCCATGTTTGAATGGTTCACTCTTTCTTAAAAGCCGTGGAGACTATCACAGCCTGCCACAATCGATGTTGTTATTTTTCAAGTGTAATATTCAGTAACATACGCCGCCAAAAAGAGGGTTTAGCAACATACATTGAGCGAATGGGCAACTTAATATTTGGGTTTATAAGCCAAGCCAAGCACGAAATCAATGTTGAGTCAACAATAATCCACTCAAACACGTGATAGTAAAGCACGCAAACCCAACTTTAAAATTCACCAGCCATAGAAGGCGCAAGCAAAAAAATAGCTTTTATCAATCCCAAGCCACAAATCTGCAGCTAGGGAAAAGGGTAAGTTTAATCCGCCTTCTGGAACAGCTAAAAAAAGAGGACTCATACGCCATGGCTGCAAATCTGGTAACTTGCCCCGCCAAGATGCATATGGGCCTTAACAAGCAATGTTCCAGTAAAATATAAATGCAGAAAAGCTACATGTGGGCTTATTTTGCAGCTTATGAGCCTATCATCATCGTCACACACCCATCACTATTGTCACATGCCATGTATAGCGGCAACGAAAGGATCGGTGGCATCAAAGAAGCATAGGCCGAAAGTATAATCAAGCTTGAACCATAATTCGTAATGTTAAGCAGAAACAACAACAATCCCAACAACAACATGAGCTGTTATTTTAAGCAATACCAAACATACAAAGAACGAAGTACTCCAACCTGTGCCTGCAAGTAACATACATTTTATCAAACAACTTATCCGCATAACACAAAACTAAAATTTTAGAACAAAAGCAACTTTAAAAAAATTATAAATAAATAGACATCTTATCAAACAATTAAATAGACATCTTATCAAACAATATATATGCATAAAATAAGATTCAATCTCTCACACACTCTCATTCACCTCTCATTGTCGCCATCAACCCGAACTATAAACGATAATTGTAAACAAAAAGAATAGAGATCATGAAAAGATATACCTCCATTTTTGCAAGATTAATCACACCAAAAAAGATAGTCAGCAACCCCAACACGAAACAATAATTGTGCCACCAAAACCACCACCATAATCATCACAAAATACCAACGATAATCACCATCAGCACACACCGACCACAAAACGACTATATGTATGAAAACCATCGTATCGTCATCATAATACTTTAACAATCGGTGGCATGCAGAGAGGGAAGAGATCAATATGAGATGCATGTGGAAAGAGGTAGAAGAAGGGAGGGAGAGATAGATCTACCAATGCAGAGAGAGAGAGAGTGAGAAGACGATGACAAAAAAGTAATGGTATTTGTTTTGGAGAGACACGTACTCCCCACTCAAAACGTATACGTGTTCCGGAAATTAAAAAGGTCGGGTCGGGTCTTACATTTAATGTTTAGGCGACCGGTTCCGGCAACCTCGCCGGCGGGTCGACCCGGTCAAAAACCTGAAGCATTTAATGCGGTATTAATGTATCTATGCTGGCTTTTAATAAAGTATATAATTGGATTTGGGTCTTCTTCGACCTGCTAATAATTAATTGATATTATTTTGTTTGTTTATATTCAAATATTTATATATTAATTAGTATTTTAGAGGTGAGATCATTAAATAACAATGTCATATCAAATAACAAAAGAACACATCATAGCCATCCATTTTTCATCAAATAATAAAAAACCTCACTTTCCACCTCTTTTTTTAAAATTAAATATCTTGCAAACGGTAAATCGTCAAACGACAAAAAAAAACAAACTCCATCGCGGATGACGAATTAAATCATTTTCTATAGAAGGGGCACTTTTATATACTTTCGACGAAAAAACTTACTTTCTATTCGAATTTTTTTTCAGAAGTACGTCTGAAAAAATCACATTGTGATTTGTAAAGAGATTCACATGTGATTTCATAAAATCACATGTGATTTGTGATACAAATCACATGTGATTTTTCCAGACGTAACTAAAAAAAATCGATTTCATATACTTTTGACGATTTTTTAGTGTTAAAATTTTCGCGAAGAAAAATTACACGTGATTTGTAAAATCACTTGTGATTTGTTGTTTTTAAAAATCACGTGCTATTTCATAAATCGCATGTGATTTCACAAATTCACTTATGATTTTTAAAGTAATAAATCACGTGTGATTTCATAAATTCATAAATCGCATGTGAATTTACAAATTTACGTGTGATTTTTCAAGTAATGAATCACATGTGATTTTTCGAATCACGTGAGATTTTTCGAATCACGTGTGATTTTTTCTGGGCGAAAATTAAAAAAAAAGTTCGTCGAAAGTATATAAAAGTGCCCGTCTATAGAAAGATAATTTAATTATCTTCGCGATGGTATAATTAAATTTGCGTAACGATTAACGGTTTGAGAGATATGTTAATTTTAAAAAATATGATGAAAGTGGGTTTTTTAATTAAATAAACATAGGATTTAATATAAGCCGTTAGATGGAAATAAAATGGATGGATGAGATTGAAGAATTTATTCTTTAATTGGACATTGTTCTTTATAGATTTTATAGATCTTTTCTCTAGTATTTTATTTATTCTTTCGTTTATACATGTTTTGCTTTTGAGAGTTTTTATAACTTAAAAGTGCATAATATGTGTTCTTTTCAAAACTCAATCTCAAACATCACTTTGGCCAAAATAAAAGACTCTATCTGGTATCCAATGTTGCATATAACGAGGGTTTTAACCCGCGCTTCGCTGCGGAGCGCGAGGTTTTACATTATCGGAACATGTTACAACTGCTGAACTGCAACTCTTCAATATAATTTGTTTGATCAAACTACACACTATACAAGTTCATAAATAAGTGGGTTGAGAAAGTTTGATGGACATGATAAGAAGAATACAGTTGTCACGTCTGTGTTAGCCTGACTCACAGAAGTTGCATTCTCGTGTAATGACATTCTCGTGTAATGTCAATCTTTACTGCATATACTAACCACATGATACACAGAAGCATTATTTTCGTAGAAGGTGAAACCATATCGAAGAGTTTCCGCCATTCCAAGCGTCACCATGTACTTCATAAAT
>BQNB010144168.1:5207-16892 GCA_026074375.1 Tanacetum coccineum
AAGCACTTGACATCTGGGCCAATTTTTTCAATGACCTCAAACCTCACCATTCCACCGTCAACAAGGAGTTCATCCCCCACTTTCACATCTGTTATGTAAAGAACCCATGCAAAATTCAAAATTCGATTCAAAGGATATTATTATCAGTTACACATAAATCCTAAAATGATATGTCCTAACCTTCAGCAAAGCCATCGTAGTTTACAGTGATAGCACGCTCAGGACGAGGGGAATCATAAGCTCGAACACTGAAAGTCCATACTTCTCCATCCTGCATTAAATCACACACCATTAGAAGGAGAAGAAAGAAATCATTCTATGCAAAGAAGATGTCATCAAACATATTTCGTGGTTCTTTCAACTAAAAATATCTCAAAGATTGTGTTCAAATATTTAATGAAATAAAACTATCATCCGAAATAAAAATAGGTTTGTTGACCCAGAAAATTTCATTGGCGCATACGCAAAACAGAAGGCCAAACAAGTGGATAAATAGATGAAAAGTAACAATAATTGGAGGCAGCATATATTCACTGTTAATATAAGTCATCAATTCTGTTTCAACTCTTCACCCAAATAAGAATGCACATAAATAATCTACCAACAATGCAAAATAAAATGGTTAGATATTTGGCCTTTTACACATCTGATCTCGAGAATTAACCATTTAGCATGTGCTAATATGAAATGAGAGATGGTAAGACATATGCATTTAGAGCTTTGTTGTAAGCCTAACATTTAAGATTCAACACCTTGAATTGGTGTGAAATTGGATCCTAAACAACTACATTATTCTCCAACCACACAGACTCAAAAACCACTAGCAGAAACAATCATAAACAATATAATTAAGTAAGCAAATTGCAACGGCCCCCATAGCCGAAAGCAATGAACTACTCGGGTACCCGTGGTAGAAGGATACTAGTAGCCATTACCTCGTATACTTATAAGGAGCTAAAATGTGTCATCTTATACTAGTAAACAAATTGTAACACTATCTCAAACACATCTGATCATAACTAGTTATTCTCATTCCTCGTTATCAAATAATCATTTCAATTTACAATAAGCAACCCTTGATTAAAATGTTACAAACCATTTTTCAACCTCCAACCAAATTTTAGCTAAAGAACGGCTCAAATATTTAACCTATCAAAAGATATAAGGCCTAATCAGAATTCAACAAACACTCTACCCACGGTTCAAGAAATCATATTTGGCCTTTTACACATCTGATCTCGAGAACTAACTATTTAGCATCTGCTAATATGAAATGAGAGATGGTAGGACATATAAATTTAGAGCTTTGTTCTGATCTCGAGAATTAACGATTCATCGATACACAATCAACAATTCGCATAGACATAAAAAGTAAATTATAAACAATTGAAACTCAAACTGGTGAAAATTCTAACATAGCATAATCACTAACCAACAACAAAAGTCTAATATTATCTTACACGGATTTCTTATAGTACCCAACGAAAATATTTTAAAAACTATCAAGAACTAAAAAAATCTATAAATTAACTTTACTATAAAAAACAGAATTTTAACAACTAAATACAAATAACTACAACTAAATTACCCACAAAAAAACACAAAAAAAAAAAACAAATTAACATACCATATAAACCACAGGAACATATATACAATTTAACTTCCAAAAACACATCGGGAAAATGCAACACCAACAATCAACAAAAAACAGTTGAATTTCAGATAAGTTTAACCCCAACAAAAAAGAGGCCCCAAAATCAAAACATCAACATCCAACAACCATAATACGTATTTACAAAAAAACCATTCAACTTCAAGAGAACGACCAACTAATCAAAACAAGAAAACTAAAAACAAACACAAAGACTCTAGCTAGAAATTACCACACAACTTATAACCATCACAATATATACAAAAAACAAATAAACATAATTCGAATAAAGGCAGCATATATTCACTGTTAATATAAGTCATCAATTCTGTTTCAACTCTTCACCCAAATAAGAATGCACTCAAATAGATACATGTAAATGACTCTAAATTGTCAAGATCCCTGAAAACAATCTACCAACAATGCAAAAAAAATGGTCAGATATTTGGCCTTTTACACATCTGATCTAGAGAACTAACTATTTAGCATCTGCTAATATGAAATGAGAGATGGTAGGACATATAAATTTAGAGCTTTGTTCTGATCTCGAGAATTAACGATTCAACACCTTGAATTGGTGTGAAATTGGCTCCTAAACAACTACATTATACTCCAACCAAATAAAGATTACTTGGATTTGATGGAGGTGTGTCGATGTACATATTATAATGAACATTTAATAATCATTTTCTAGTAATTGACATTATATGCAGGTGAACTAATCAAACTTAATATTAGCTATAAAAGTGAAACCAATTATCAGACAGGTATAGAAACCATTAAATTCATTGCACAATTTACCCATACTTGATCAATCACATAATCACAATTGCACAAACATTCTAATCACAGTATAATTAAGCAAATTGTAACGCCCCCAAAGCCAAAAGCAATTAACTACACAGGTACCCATGGTGCAAGGATACTAGTAGCCCATTACCTCGTATACTAATAAGGAGCTAAAATGTGTTACCTTAAACTAGTAACCAAATTGTAACACTATCTCCAACACATCTGATCATAACTAGTTATCTTATTCTCATTACTCATTATCAAATAATCACTTCAATTTACAATAACCAACTCTTCATTAAATGTTTATAACTTTTTTCAACCTTCCATTCACCAATGTTTTTCCAAACACACAAAACTTTTTTATTTTATTCAATATCAAATCCTAAAAATGTTTAAATTGTCCGAATAATATTAAATACAAAACCTCCAACAACCATTCCTAATTTTTTTTAAATTCACAAATATTTGCTCCAAATCCAAAATAAATTAGCTAAAATATTTAACCTATCAAAAGATATTACGTAAGGCCTAATCAGAATTCAACAAACACTCAAACCACAGTTGAAGAAATCGATTCTCGTACATATAACAGATCAGAACACTATCGCTAACGCATTTGATCATAACTAGGTTTTAATTTTTAAGGCAACGATCATAACTAGTTGTAACATTGTATCACGGGTACCGCTAGGCCAAAGGCCATTTGGTTTGATGATAACTATGGGTGTGTTTAGTTGATGAAAAATATCCCATTTTTCCAGGGAAATTTTTCGTAGGTAAATGGAAAAACTAAAAAACCCGTTTAGTAGCACTTTTTTCCAACAATTTTCAAAAAAGTAAAATTCTCATTTTCCAAATTTTTACTAGAAAAATGAAAACCCCAATCTACCATTCTCCATTTATTTCTCTCTAACAAAAAAAAGACGGGATTTCCCAATCTACCATTCAAGTATCTCATTCTAACCCTAATCACTATTGGTAACATCTCCACCTTCCATCCTCACCGTCGCCTAACATCTTTTTAAAAGGGAAAAATATAACTCCATCTAAACGGGTTTAAAAAATTCTCAAATCTTGTCTAGAGAAGAAAAACCATTCTCTTGTCAAGGAATCTAGAAACGGAAAAACAAGAAAAAATTTCTATGTTAAACTAGTTTGAATATAAGTTTAATAGATGGGTTTTACGTTGTTATAACACCCATGAAGTGTAATAATGCAAGTGATACAATTATATAGAAAATAGTATTATTGGTCCCTAATAGCTCATGACACCGTGACTATAGATATCAATAATTACAAGAAGTTACCCCAACGGGTGCCTTGTGCAAACACTCCGCATAATGATTCAAATGAAGTGCGTTTTGGTTCCCAACATAGACATACAAACGTCACTACACACCTAACACTCATATCACTCCAGAGAATTAGCATACTGCTCTCTACACAAAACAAAAGTTTATTCACAGCATTCGCGTTTACAACCGGTCGAATCATAGAGCCCCTTCACAACGACCATTCAGATATGGCTCTACTAAATATACGATCCTGCAATCGACCATTGGGTGTTACACATATCTCCGCTTCCATCCTACCGGCTTCGCCCGCCACCTTCGCAATCCGAGAGGTAATACATTTTCTTAAAAAAACGGAAAAATCTATAACTCCATCTTAAAACGGGTTTTTCAAAATTCTTCAAACTATTCTCTATAGAAGTAAAAAAACCATTACCCTTCATCAAGGAATCCTAGAAACGGAAAAAACAAGAAAAATTTCTACAACTAAACGCTACATGATGAGCCTCAGAGTTACGTAAACACGGTAACACCATTTTTGGGTGCCGAACACGAGCATAATCACCAAACACCACACCACTCATCTAATCATAACACCAATAACACCACTCACCTCTTTATTTTCAATAAACCCCCTAAACAATTATTTCATTATTATTAACAAACTAACTATATTCATTTCATAATAACACACTCAAATGTCACATTAAAATCAAAACTACGACATTCAGAACGTTACACAATAAAACAAACAACTCTTTCGCGAAATAACAAACAAAACATATTAGCGAAACACAACACTACAAACTAAAAAACATTACGTGATAATACTCACTGATAAATTCACTACATAAGCAAACAAAGCATAATATACACTCCACGAAATCGTACAAAAAAGCGGACTCTATTCATGATAACTATCGATCTAGAATCAGATTACGTACAACGTCTGTAGCGACCCAATATCATATCCTTCACCTTATAGAAGGTGTTTTTGATCAATTTTTTTTTGTGCGGAGCTTGAATCCAATGAGCGGCAGTCTCTTGATCGAGATTCCAAATCCTTTAGGTACTAATGTTAGTCATACAAACCTCGATACTAGCCATCCGAGACTGAACACGCTAGATTAGTCAGTCGACGAGCCCTATGGGTAATATGCCCTACATCTTTACGTTGCATTGAGTGTCTACGTAACATATGCCCTTATCTGTTATCTGAGCAGAGTCCGTTATCACGCGTATCACACGTAAGCTCCTGCGACTCATTATTCTCTAACCTGAGACATGAGAGAGGATGATCCAGACTGCGCTACTAGTCCACCTGTACTCCGCCGTGGCGTCGGATTTTGCTTTCTTGGCGGCCGTTTTTTGCCGTGCTGACTTGGTCTGCATCGTGACCGAATAGATCCTCCTGGTCTAGCCTCCGGAGCGACGTCCTCCGTTAAGTCAACTTGTTTCGGTGCGATCCATGTCTCGGGTGAATCTCTCAGAAACGGCCGCAAGCATCTTTCTTGAGAACACCGAACCCCTCTATGCTCATACACGGTCAAACACTTTGAGCCCGTATTCTAATAATCCACATCGTTTTCGCCACTATTTTACCTCAAACGTTATGGCTCGTTTGTACGGCGGCGTTGAACTTTTGGCAAATTGGCATTCATCGTATTGCCATTTACTTAGTCAACATATCCTTCGTGAACGGTTTTGAAATATTTCAGAATTGAACTCGTTCAAACCAGATACCAAAACGTGTCCTAGCTTTCGTGACCTTCGACATAATTATCGTCGGAAGACCGGCCGACGTAACATTTGCAAGCAATTCTTTTCGACCTGGTGATATGCCATCAGCCCGCTGCTGACCAAAGTCTCTTTAGGGGCTCGACTTCACATTTTTTCCCCTTCGTGCTTTAGATTCCATTGGGGACCGTTAAGCGCTAAAGGAGAGCCTTTTTTTTTTGGCGAATCGACTTGTTGATCGGTTGAGTGGAGTGTTTGAGGAAGAATCTGAGAATGAGAATAGGATGTTGGGTTTGTTGTAGTATTATCTAAATCAACGGTCTAGGATTTGTTGATTGTTTTCCATGCCTGGAAAAAAGCTTCTTTGTTGTTCTGATTGTATTGTTGAAACTGTTCCGGCGTTCATCGTCCCGGTGAGGACGATTCCTGAAACGTTGTTGGCATAATTCAGACATTTATTTTAATTCTAAAAGATTATTTTGTATTTGAAGAAGTGGTGAATTTGTATGTGATTTTGTATTGGTAATGGAGTTGTATATATAGTGAGTTATTTGAGAGGGGGTAAAATGAAATATTATTATTTAAAATCAGTCTGTTTTAGGGTAAAATGAAAAAATTTTAATTTTTTTTTTTATAAATACTAGCCGTTAGGGGCTAAAATGAAACATTTCAAAATTGGGGGAAAGAGTAAAATTTAAATTCTAGCCGTTAGGGGGGTAAAATGAAAAAAAAAAAAATTAAAAACCACCCCAACGCGCGTTGGCCGGCCAACGCCGTTGGGCAACGCGGTGGTGGGGTGTAGTAATGCCGGACAAACGCCGCCAACGCCCGTTGCCAGGCGTAACTGACACGAACGATACGCTCCTAACTACTCATTATTACTCCCTATCCATGATGAATAATCACTTGAATATCTAATAATCATTTTCTATCTTAGAACCAAAGCAGCTAAAAGGATGGAAATACAAAAGTAGTAAGTTACGAAAATAAAAATAGCACCTCAGCTTTAGCAGAAGAGGCACCACCAAGATCACCCATATGAATCTCACTACCTTCAGTATCCATCATAATAGCAACAGCATATCCCTTATCCTCATTCAACCTCCTGACTTTATCAATAACGGACTTATGCATACTATTCATAGTTGACTGCGCTTGCGTTTCCGCCAGACGACCCTATCTAATCCTATGGCACATCAGTTCATACCAGTCCACTCTAGCAACAACCTTCCACTCATCAACCCCACACAGGCTGGCTGTGTCGCGACGAGTCAGTGCACACGTAGCTTGGTACCATTTCAACGCGTATCTCGTACATAGTACCCCAGCATTCCTACAACATTCGTAGCCCAGCCATCAGTCACTACCGCAAATCAACTAGAAACCTCATCACAATGAGCAATGCTGGCCTGACGTAGCAATATCTCTAGTATCTATACTGCTACAAAATTTGAAGTTTCCGTTATCAGAGTCTTATCGCCGAATACTTAGCGCCGTGATTCGAACTATCACGTGTTCTTAGGGTTTTTGGGCGGAGGAAGCTCTTTTATAGTAAAGAGCTGTAATTAGTTTGTACTAGGGATTATTTCTGTCTGAGTCCGGGCTGAGAAGTGTAAGTCAAGGATAGAGTGATCTAGATAAACATAGAGGTTATACTAGAGTAAGGATAGGTACGGATTGATATATTATCATATACTCAAGGTGAGGATAATGGGAGAGTCGATTACACATAATAATGTAAGTATACTTCATATATTGATCACGACACAATTATACTGATCAGATAATACAATATTATAATAGAGAGTAAAGACAAATATAATAGTGTCAACTGTGAAAGATATGCGCTAAAAAGTAAAGGTGCGGAAGTACAAAGAAGAGTGGCGGAGACAACAAGGTTTGGCTTGGGAATTGTCGTCTCACTAACAAAGAGGAAGTGTTTGTTTGTTGGTTGTTGGCTTGATTGTATCATTGGAGTGTCTTTTTGACTTTCTTTTTTTTAATTATTGCTAGGTTAGAGAAATGAGAGTTAACGATCATGGCTCGCGGCCCTAAGCCGGCCATCCGCTGCCAGGGAATGGTTAGCGGACGTGTGTTTTGGGTTAGCGATGGATAGAGTATTCTGATAGGTGGTTTGCATCGTCTTAAAAAAAAAAGTTTGAACCGGGTCGGATCGGACTGGGTTGGGTCGGGTCGACCCGGCAATTTAATGCACGTGTTTCCTGGTTTTTGTATGTTTTATAATTATAATTATATGATTTTTTTTTACTTAAATTTTTGAGTAAATTGCATAAATCGTCCCTAAAGTTTGACCAAAATGTGCATTTTCTCGTCCTAAACGTACGGAAAGTAGCAAGCATCGTCCCCTGTATCGATGAAACTTTTTGTAGCAAGTATCGTCCCTGCTAGAGGACGATACTTGTGTCTACCAAAGGTTTCCCCCAAAATTTTCCATATGACTCATACTTGCAACAAAGGTTTCTCTCACATGACTTGGGGACTGAATCCTTGCACTTTCGTAACGTTTGGGACGAAACATGCAATTTAGCCAAACTTTAAGGACGATTTATGCAATTTACTTTAAAAAAAAGTTAATGATCTGGATTAACGAACCCGTCTGGCTGACTTACATATATTTTTTTTTTTCCGTGGAGGGACCGTTTAAAAGTTCGTTTTGACGTCCATCTGATAGATAGTAAATGATTTGTGTAGAGCGTAGACAATGAAAATCCGAACAGCTTCTAATCGAGCAACTAGTGCAAAAGATTCTTCAAATTCTATACCCTATTCCTAACGATATCTCATAGTCACAAGCGAGCGCATTTTTGCTGAATGACACAGAGATTAGTCTACACACCACCTTATATTGTTATTCGCATATCAACGCACTTTACATACCAATACTCCTGTTTTTTCTCACTAAAGGATTATGAGTCAACAAGCGTTCCTAGTTCTCACAGAAGACTCACCTAGATACCTATTATGACAGTTCATCATTGGCAATAATGCTATGCGGAAATCTATAAGTTATAGCATGCATATCAGAATAATCCGATTTCATATCTTGGGCCCAGTTCACTGAGTATAATAAATGTCTAGAATGTTACGATAATACCCCTTGCATTGAATGATTTACAAATCAAGTCCAAAAAGCCATGATTGAATGTTTTTTAAGTCGATTTGAAGACTAATTTTGATTGTGTGTTTGTGAAATCAAAACGCTAATTTTTTTGATGGAGAATTAATTGAATCTTAGCTTTTATACGTGACAAAATTACCCCTCCAGTAAATCCATATTTAATTTGTGTCATTGGACCTAAGTCGAACGAAAGGTGGAGATATGATCTTGTGACCTTTGAAAAAATATGATCTAGCTATATGGATGTCATATGTTGGCGAAATACAAATCCGTTAATACATCTGTTTCCGGCATGAAAGGTATTTGAATGTGGAAACTAGATAGGAACTCGTAAATAAGGCCGAAAAAAGCCCTTCGATTAAGATATACACATAGCGATACCGGGACGAGGTATGATCGAATTACGCAAATCTGTCACATTGACCTTGCCACAACTAAAATAAATGTCAATGTGAATGTATTATGTGCATCTATGTTGCCTGAGATTAGATAACATGCATATGGGTTGGACCTCAACCAACTCGACTATAAAAAAAGAAGGAAAAGTTAGACTTGAGCCAACTTATTGACTAAACTATAACCTATACATGTGCGTTATACGAAAATATTGATTCCAATAAGCATTCATATCTTGAGAAACCTGCATCAAGTATATATACTAATGTGACTATTCTTGAACATATTACAACCGTAAAAGATTTAAAGACATAGTGAAAACCATCGCAACTCGTAAAGAATTAAACCGTCGCGCAATGTATGTTTGAATAACGAATTAAACCGTCGCGCAATGTATGTTTAATACCTGAAGCATACCATCGCAACTCCTTTTTTATCAACATGGAATCATACATAGACAAATGCATGGGGAGATAAGTTGAACTTATTAGAATAGATGCTGTAATTTGCAAAAATTATAGGGATAATAACTTGTAAATGTATCAAAGTTGTTACTTTTTGTTATTTCATGTAGTCATTTATTTTTTTTGCTATTAAAACACAAACCTTTCAAATTTTGGCTTTTGTATGTATCGTGTGACTCGCTCACAAGGTATCCGGTTACTATCATATTCTTTTCACTTTTTTATTTTAAAATAAAATCCAGCTAGGTGCCAAATCATTTAACTCTTACACATCATCATTTTTACTCCCAAACACCTCTTATGACATCCTCTTCATCTCTTACATGTTCATCAAGCCTTCTTGAATCAATAAATCCAAACCTTCTTAATCTCCCTCATATTATCAATCCATTATTTATGTTGTGCAATTATATAACCCAATTTACACCAACAGAATCAATACCCCAAAGCACAATCATTTCCTCATCCCTTTTTCACCTATAAGTCTTATAAAAAATAAGAACAAACTGATAACTACAAATTCATGAAAACTCAAATTATCCCTTTTTCACATGTAAATCTTATAAAGATCATAGTCCTCCATCCCTTGAAGAAAACTAAAATCACAACCTTATCTCCATTATTTCACTAATCTCCTACAGTACATTTTTATGACCAAATACCGCCCGCCACCTCCAGAAACGCCTTTGACCAACCACCCCAGTAACGCCTTTGGCCAACCATCTCGTTACCAATAATGACCAATTATTCACTCACATTTCTCTCTCTTTCTCATCTTAACCATCATCGTCCCGCCGCCTCTACCATCACCGTTTGCTGCCACAAACATCATATTGCCCACCACTAATCTTAAATACCCTTTGAAACCCAGTAAATCGAACCCAACATAAAGACCTAGAACTATACAAACATATAACCTAAATCAAACAGATTCATGATGTTGAATGGTCGTCGGCTTAGTGTGGTAAAGGGTGGTCGTGATGTTGCAGGTGCAGTGGGTTGCATAGTGGTACTAATATAAATGGAAAAAGAAAATTTATTTTATGATTTTTGAAGACAACAGTCTAAACATTGAATGAAATAATGTTTTGGATGAAATATTAGTTTAAAGATCTAATGATCAAATGAAAGAATGTTCTGGTAAAGTGTTTAAATGGGGAGAAGTCAAACTAAATGGAAGGGGAAAAGTCAAAGTAAAATGTTGACGGGATGTTTGGATTAGTTGAAAATAATAATACAAATACTTTTTTATCTATGTGGAAAAAACCTATTGACACATAGGCAGTATCAACTCAGGTCACCGGCTACATACAAAAGTCAAAATTTGAAAGCTTCATGTTTTAATAACAAAAAAAATAGATGGCTACATGAAATAACAAAAAATGATAAGTTGGATACATTTTCAAGTAATTATCCCAAAATTATAAAATAAACCAAGACATATTGACCTTTATACGTAGTTTTATAAGCTTAAAGATCGATCTGTATCATTGTGCAGTTGGTCTACGATCCAGCTTTGTTTTCTTCCTTAGCTAGCTTGTTCTCTTATTGCACAATTCGTAAAATTGTGAAAACCATGTGAAATTAACACAAATAAAGCTTAATACATAATTTTGAAATGCAAAGAATAGCTTATTTCAACCTTTTGGTCATCTGATGTTAATTTCATGCCAATCACAAGAATTTTCTAAATAGTTTATAGTTACCTCCTTCTTAACCTTCAGTGCTTCACATATATGATATAATTATGGTATGAATATCTAATTAAATGTATATTTAACACTTGTTGTAAATCAAATTTGGGATACCAAAGGATCTTTTCTCTGGATGTATATATCAAGAAATATATTAGGTTTCTCCCTCCAAAAGGTTGATGGTTTAAATCTTCAAAGTTTAGAGAGGTTGTGACTTGCGAGTTTGTCGATAAAAATGATCAGTTTTGAATATCTTAGGAATATGTTTTGTGGAACTAGCTACAGTAACTAGTACTCGTGATTTAATATCAGTGACAACGATATGTCACACACATTTTGCTTATAGCACATCACACACTACAGTCAGTATTGATCTCATAAAAATGGTATATGCCATTAGTGGAGAAGAGATGACCATATAACAAATACTAGCTAGTTTGCCCATTAGTGGAAGAGAGATGGCAATTAAGTCAAATAAATAGGCCAAGTGGACAAGCTTTGCATGCCTGTAATATTC
>BQNB010144169.1:4957-16892 GCA_026074375.1 Tanacetum coccineum
TCCTTGCAAAGCAGTTAATGATACTTTTTTATATTATATGCCAATTGCTTGTTTTTTTAGACTATCTTGATATTTATAAATGCTTTTTAATGTTTGGATAAAACAAACTTCTTATGCATATATGCTTATTTATAATTCACTTCCAAAAAATTCAAATTCCGTTTAAACTAACTTAACAGATATATTAGATATATCAGATATATCAGATAGATGGTGTTGGTCTTTAGAAGGCTCACAAGAGTTTTCGGTTAAATCCTCTCGCATCTTAATTGATAATACAATCTTGTCGAAAGCTGAAGTTCCAACTAGATGGCTTAGAGTCGTTCCCATCAAGGTAAATGTTCATGCTTGGAGGGTTTGCTTAGATAAATTACCTACTAGAGTTAATCTTTCGCTTAGAGGAATGGATATTTCATCAATTGCTTGTCCCCTTTGTAATTCGGCTGTGGAATCCACTTCCCATATTTTTTTCGCTTGTCCCTTGGCTCGCCAAGTTTGGAGAAATTTTTTGATTTGGTGGGACCTTGAAGATGTGGCTTTTAACTCCTATAATGAGTGGCTCGTCTGGATTGTCAATATTCGTTTACATAACAATTGAAGGTGTTCCTTGAAGGTATTTGTTACGTGATGTGGTGGTTAATTTGGCGCTTCAGAAATCAATTGCTCTTTGGGAATTCTCAACCAAGGTGTGCTCTCTTATTCGATGATGTAGTTCAATTTTCTTATACGTGGTGCTCAAGTCGATCTAAGTGTAATGTTAATTGTGTCACTTGGTTACAAAACCCTAATTTTGTTATCTTGTAATCTTTTCTAGCTTCTTGCTAGTGTTTTAATAAAAATCTGTTGTTCAAAAAAAACTTATTATAAGATTACCCATTTACCCTTATAGTACTCTTTTGTTTTTTTAAACACGTCGGATGCTCTACCGTGGCAGCTCTACCGGCGGCGATGATTTGATAGTTTTTCATTGGGAAGGTACTGAAATCTAATACAATCTTTTTTTTGTATTCTTTAATCTTTTACTGTATGATTTTTCCAATCTTATTCAAAATCCATTTCACATAGTAACACACACATAACAAAAAACTTCCCCAATCGACTGCAATGGTAAGTTTTTTTCCCGCATATTGTCTTATTTTGTGCATATCTATAATTCTTCACATAGTAAACCGAATGTAATGGTAAGTTTATTGATATGTAGATCTAAAATTGTTGGTACTGGATATTGTTGATATTTTAGTTTAGTTTTGGTATTGTCGATTTGATTTCTTAGTCATGTTAAAAAACTGTAAGCCACCATTTAGCGTTTAAGTTGCAAGAGGTTGTAAGATTAAAGACATTAATTTTTTGAATGATTGCATTGATTATTTAATTAATTTTTAGAAGTTGTTTCGTTTGGCGACTAAGGTTTTCACATATGTGATTTTGGTTGTAATTAGAAATTGTTTGTTTGGGTTTGATAGTTTTGATGGCTAATAGGCTCGATCTTGGTATTTTCACATGATTAGGAACATGATATTTTAGGTAATCATGTCTATAAATTGTAAGCCCACCATTTTTAGTGGGTTTGTTAACCTTGTTTCATGGGCAATATATTTGAGTGTTTATTTTTTATGAATTGATTATATCAAACAGTTTAGATTTTATAGATTAGTTTGTTCAATTATCATTGAACAACTGCGTTTGTCTATATGTTTTGCGTCATGTATATCTATTATAAATCTAAATTTCCGGACCTAATACTTTATTTGATAATATAGGAATATCCGGCTAAGATTCATGTTAGAAGCAAACTTCATTATTTCTCGTTAATCAAAGATAGACTGAATGAAGCCCATCGTTTACTATTTCGCACAACATGTTTCGGACATTGGCTTGATATAACGTACGTGGAGAACGATGATGGTATAATCCATTATGTTCTTCAAAAACAGTGTTGTGTTGACGATGATAGATTTGACTTGCCACTCATATATAATGTTAATGGCCATAATCTTCGTTTTGGACGGCGTGAGTTTTGCCTAGTTACTGGGTTTAAATTTGGTATGGTTAGTTTTCATGAGTATAAGAATGGTGATATCCCCTTTCGTAATCGGTTATTTCCAGAGAAAATAGGGAAATGACGTTAAAATCATTGATGTTTTAGCTTTAATTGAGGATGAAGAGAAGTTTTCCAAGGTCAGTGATGAAGATGCAATTCGAATCTGTTTGTTGTTATCTTTGCAGGTTATTTTCATGGATCAGGAGTTGGTTGAAGTGGTGGATGATGTATTATTGAGAATGGTTGACAATCTTGATGCTTAGAACACATTTCCTTGGGGTGAGCACATTTGGAGGCAACTTTACGATTCCATTAAAAATGTTTCTTCAAAACATAAGCTTGAGCACCTAGATGGATTGAGAAAAAACCCCAATCATGTTCCTAGTTATTCGTTGTATGATTTTCTTTTTGATTTCAAGGTTTGTGTTTTTTCCTAAACAGTTTTATGAAATATGTTTACTTATTAATTTTTCCCTTTCGTTGTTTTTAACTCTTAATAATGATTTACTGGATTTAGATATGGATTATAGAGTCTTCTTGTGAATCTGATCGTTGGTGGACCAAAGTGCCAGAACTCATCCCTCTAGCAGTGGCATGGACGAGAAAAGCAGAATTTTTCAAGTTGCAGTATTTCGGCGATCTTTTTCACAAGGTAAATTTGATTTATAATTTGTTGGTTATAATCATACAATCCAATTATTAATACCTTATCTTTTTTAATATTTATTTTTAATTGTTTGAACTAGGCTCCAATAGAGCTAGCCCTAACGAAAGCAGAGTTTCAGTCTAACTGGTACACACCTAGCTGTGATTTTTTTATGTGGTATGCACCGAGGAGACCACCTGTTTCCATCGGAGGGCTGTATGGTGAATATCTTAATAAAAGATCAGCAGCACGTGCGACAAAGCAGAAAGACAATAGAGAATTTCATCCTGGCTTACGTGGTAGACAGAAAGGTCGAGAGGCTGCTCTAATTGACCGTGTTCGTGATTTGGAAGGCTTATGTGAAAGTTTGTTGACACTACCAAAAGAAGTTAAGAGTTTGAGAGGACACATCTTCAAATTGGAGAGTATTATCTATGTTATTCTTTACCAAAAATTGTTGGTTTTGTTTTTTCATAGCTTGGGACCCCATCTTCATGTTTTACTAATAGTTTTAGTTTTTCAAAACATTCTTTCTTTTGCATGTGATTACTCTTAAAACAAATCGCGTTGAAAAGGAAGAAAGTTTGAACAAATTTGGCCTACAAATTGAAGATCTTTTAAAGAGCACATCAGAGGATGAGCCGGACATCAAAGATCGTTGAAAAGGATGTTGGTGATGTTTATTGTTGTGATATTTATGGAAATGTTCCTGGTGTTTTGATGGCTGCTAATCCCGCTAGCAAACCAATATACGGAGATTTTTCTTCCGATTTAGCTGTCTTAAATGGATTTTGCAACTTATCACAAAATGAAGATGAGAGATGAGATTGTGAGATAATAAATTTACTATTGTTATTTCTGTGTTTCTATATTAGTTTAGAAATGCACACTAATTTATGTTTACACTTGTCACAGCATTACAAATACAGATATAATTCTAAGCAAGAGGATCTGATCATAAGGTTGGCAGATCAGAGGTAACATGACGATATTTCAAAGATGGCAGAGGAGGCTGAACAGAAAATAGAGTCTGAGATCTAAAGGTTATACGATCATAGGGAGGCTAGGTTGAATAAGATAGCGAAAGAGGAAAAACAAAGAAAATTCATAGGGCATATGAACTCATGTACTCACATAAAATTAGCTATTGAGCGTTGTGTACCAAAAAAAGAGAAAGTATGTTGATGTAATGAGGTCTCCATATTCTGGATTGTCTGAAACTTTGAATGTTCCTAGCATGAAACAATTGGCAAATCAAAAGAATGTATTAAATCCACTTATGATTGAAAAGTGAAAGTCTCTCAAACCTTGGATTGAGGTATTTAGTTTATGTGAAAAACTTAATTATTATCCATTTTATTTTTACTCATTTTTGAAATATTGTTTTTTATAGTATCTGAAACGTCCGTTCAATAGAATTGACAGAATTTTCTTGAGTCATTGAATGTTCAAGCTAGACAAGCACGAAGACAGAAGTTTGTTATATGTTGTAGCTGGTTATTTTTCGTTTTGTATGTTATCATGACATAAAGTTTCTTATGAATAAATTAAAATTGTTAAGAATTGTGTTTTAATTATTTTTTATTTGTCTACTTAAGTTTTTATGGTCAGCACTGTTTCCATTTGAAATCTAACCATTAAATTGATTGACTACATATAATCATTATTGTGTTAACTTATTCTCTTAGTACAAATCTTCTACACAACTTTAGAATCATTATTTTCTTTCTATATAAATAACCACCTATGTTAAGAAACTTATACTTAAACATTTAACACATAAAGCAAAACCAAAAAATGGCAAATCTTAAGCAACTAGCTATTGACTCCAAATCAGAACTTCTGAGCGAGCAAATCCCCTTGTATGTGGAGAGGGCGATGGAACGAGAGTTGCGTATGACAAGGTTATTGACAGACCTTTGCCATGAAGTGACTGAAGCAGTCAAAGATAAGGTAAATCTTATAGAGGAGGTCAAAGAACTTGGTGGGAGAGCATCAACTTCAGACAGTATGGCATATCTTAGGATACTATGCGGGGAGGATATGGAAAAGGCGAAAGACATCATGAAGCTAATCAAGGAAACACAAGCCCATAATCATGGAAAGTATGCTTTTATTGCAAAGGTTAAAATCAACCGCAAGTGATGGGTCGTGGATTGGGGTTAGACGGTTGGCATTAAGTTGCTTTTGGGTTTGTGGTTAGACGGTGGTGATCTTTGCAAAGGGTAATAAGTTATTAGAAATTAGTGTTTGTCTATGTTATCTTATGTTCTATTGTCTTGGAAATGTTGGTGCTGGTGATGTGTTTTAGTGTTGGATCAAGTGATGATCTTTAGTATGTAAATTATGGTTCTTGTAACCTTTATTAACTAAAAAACAAATCAAGGAGTGATCCAGTTTAGTATGTAAATTTTGATGTTTTAATTAAACAAATGAAGTATGTTTAATTAGAAACTAGACTAGTGTCAAAATCATAACAAATGAACAAAAACTGTGAAATGATATCACATTGCTTACATAAACAATAACCAAATAAAGTATTTTTCTTTAGAAAATTTACAAAAGCAACCCATTTTAAAAAGTCAAACCATACAGTCAAAAACATAACAAGGCACAAAACCTTACAAGACCCAAAACATAACAAGGCCCAATAACCTATATAGGCTAAAAACCTTACAAGGCCCAATAACCTATATAGGCCAAAAACCTAACAAGGCACATAAGCTAAAACCCACAATGACCCAAATGAAGTATGTATCTCTAGAAAATTAACAAAAGCAACCCATTTTAAAAAGTCAAACCATACATCAGTCTTGAATAGTCAAACCATACACTAGTCCTAAATATTCAAACCATACATTACTCTTTAAGAGTCAAACCATATAATTGTTTGAGGTACAAAAACAGTAGTCCAAATACCATTGTTGACTAGAGCATCATCTTGTATTTCCATAAAAATTCAATCATACGTTCACGGTATGCCAAAGCAAAATTTATGGGATCATCAACCTCGAAAGGAATTTTATGTGATACCCTGTATAAAAAATGCAAACCCATAGGCCACAATCACCATAAAGACCACCTTGTAGTGGGACTCCATCAGCATATCGAAAATTGATTGAATAACTGGCTTTATCAATATTCTTCTTGTCAAACACCTCGTCATTATCAAGATAAAGTGGGATATGGAACTCGAATTTTTGCCTCAACTCAAGCCAAAAATGACGGGTTTCTATTCCACAAGGAGGGGCCCCAAGAGTATCATAAATGGTTATCACACCAGAAAAAATGTCCAACTCGGCAAGTACCCAATGAGAATCCTTTTCGTTGACGGAAAAGTACACCTATATATTTGAACATAATGAATTATGACCTCCTTATATATATGATTTTAAGATAACAAAGGTTATAAATACAAACCTTTTCAACATTATTTGCAAACTAGGGTAGACCGTATTTGACACCATCAGCGTAATAAAGAGGAAGCTCATACCGAGAAAGCATATCACTGAGATATGGACTTGCCATTGCCCAGTCATCATTAGGCTCCCTAAATTACCACAAATAGTCAATCCAAAGCTCGAGGTGCTGTCGTTACAAATAGATAAATATGGAAAAAATTAGATATAATAAATCTGATTATAAGGTTGAAACACTGATTAAAAACTATTCAAAAATACTTACATCACTAGATAGCCAACCTCTTTTAGTGTGGCTCTTGCCGACTAATTTCTCCCAGAAATCTATTTGAACAACATGACCGTCTTCAACCCATGGAAAAGTCCACCTAAGTTCCATCCTATTTTTATCACGAAATAACGACAAAATAGGTTCAGGCATAGTCACTGTTCTTTTTGGTGCATTTGGATAATGAGTAAGATCCTGCATAATTGGAAGATTATTAGGTGTTTGTGTAATTGGGTGAAAATAATTTATTTGATTTTCTAATTTTATAAACACATACCTCTGTCCATGGCAACAGTTGGATTTGATTTCCATCAGAATCAATAATAGTTTTGATCACTCTTTTTGATTTATTTAACTTCAGTTCACGGCGCCTTTTGTTGCATTTAACTTCAGTTGACTGCAGTGGCACATAAGGGGAGACAAGAACCTTACCCGGAAATTTCTGTTGTTGGAAAGGAACCACTACAGTTTTAATGTCACTTTCGTCAACATCTTTCACATTCTTTACCTTAAAATAACATAAGATTAACGTTAGGTGAGATTTACTTCTACTTAGAGAAACATGAACATGTGAAAGACATATTTACCAAATAAGGTTGATCCACATTCATCGATTCAGAGCCACCAACATCCTAGAAACAAAAATATGAAAATCATATTCCTACAAAAATATGAATTAATAAGGTAATTGTACAAATAAATAAATACAACATGTTTACAATGTAAATCTCAAACCTTAGAGGTATGATCAACATCTTGGGACCGTAAACGAATAAGACCATCAATAGCAACACTCTCATCTACTTCATTCAATCTCTGAGAAATATGATCAACACTCGTACAATGGTTGACCCCCTTCATGGACTGGTGGTCAAGACCATCGACAGGAAAATTATCCGAACCATTATTACAGTTCTAGAAATAAAAATTAAAGGTCAAATCAACCAGTTATACAATAAGAATTAATGAAATTTGCATTGAATAGTTAAAACCTTATCAAGTCGATCAGCACTCGTATAATGGCTGACCCACTTCATGGACTGGTGGTCGAGACCATCGATAGGAAAATTATCCGAACTATCTTTACAGTTCTATAAATAAGAATTAAGGAAATTTGCATTGAATAGTTAAAACCTTATTAAGTCGATCAACACTCATACAATGGCTGACCCTCTCCATGGACTGGTGGTCAAGACCATTGACAGGAACATTATCTGAACCATCTTTACAACTCTATAAATAAGAATTAAAGGTCAGATCAACCAGTTATACAATAAGAATTAAGGAAATTTGCATTGAATAGTTAAAACCTTATAAGTCGATCAACATTCATACACTGGCAGACACCGTCCATGGACTGGTGGTCAAGACCACCAACAGGAAAATTATCGTATTGATTGTCGTTCTGTGAAGAAATTAAATAAGGTTATTTGTTGAAATATAATAACAAGGTAAGATGTTATGTAAAGGACATGACCTTATCAAGATGATCAACATCAGATGGACCAGTGCATAGTTTTTTGGTAACTTGCTCAACTGAAAGTAAACGACATTGCAAATCAACGATCATCTGTTGTTGATCTTTGACAGTTTGTGCAAGTACAACTCTCTCTAGAAAATCTTCTTGATCAACAGCTTGAGTACGCACCTCTTTTTTATCAACAAACCTACAGACCTCGGTACGAACATGTACCTCATGACGAACCTCTGTCCGAACACGGGTATGAACACTCTTGGAATTACTACTACTCTTTGTTGATGATCTAAGTACTGGAGTAGACGGGGTGACTTTTTTTAAAATAATCTAAACTAGATATCCACCAAGGTTCACTCATCTCACTAGCTGAAGGGGTAAGTTTGTGAAAGGTTGAATTTTTTGAATAAAACAATCTGTCATAACATGATTTCTCAAACTTTAAACCATTACTCCATGGAACACCACGGGGGTTCACATTCTCATCTTTACGCCACCAATGGATTCAATTAGAGAAAGTATCCAAACCCCATATCTGTTTCAAACACACATTGGTTCAGTCAACATGAACCCCTAAATCACCTTACGTATCAAAGACACATTGGTTCAGTCTAAATCTACATCAACCTCTCAAAGCATATATTTTTCATAGAATACGTATCAAATGCAGTCAAATGTTTTCTAAACTTATACACTATTAAAACATTAAATTTTAATGGAAAAACATAATGAAAGAAAATGAATATGAAAGAAATTAACCTTCAATGGAAAGACAAAATCATACAAGACATAGTTGGCCTCGTATTTTGAATTGCTTGCCAACTTATCCAAATGGTATTTCCTACGATTCAGATCTGCCACCACATTATAATCCCTCTTATGAAAGAATGACTACATATATTCTCCCCATGGAAATTGATCCCATTTAGAAAAATCATCTACTAAATTTACAATGGGGTTTGTAATTACATGTCTAAGCTCTTGACCCATGAAAACAAAATCTAATGCAAGAAGCAAACAAACACGTATCCTCATCATCCAATTGATTAAACTTAACATCTCCCTTAAGAAGTTTTAAAAGATGTTCACCCTTTAAGTTATCAATCTTTAGGAAAACACGCTTACGGAATTCAGAATGATCTTCCTCTTTAGGGTCTAATTTGTATTTGTCAAATCGAAAACCAGTAATCAAACAGAAATCTTCCCTACCAAATTCTAAGCTACGACCATCAATATCAAAAATGAAAGGCTGGATGGGAGATGGATTATGAACGAACCTTTGGTGTTGAAGTAAAAAATTCAACAAATGGTTATCATGTAGGGTAGTTTTTATGTCTAACCATGGTCCAAAAACACTTCGGGTAAACATACCAAGACGATCTCCATTCCAACTCAACTTCGATCGAATTGTTTGTAGAAGGTGTAACTTCGATCTAATACTAACCTTAGCATCATAAACCTGAAAACAAATTCAAAAGGAAGGCATCACAATTTGGTCTTACTATGATATGTGTCAACTCTAAGAAACTTCGACCCAATTACATAACTTAGTATCTAAACTAGATATCCACCAAGGTTCACTCATCTCACTAGCTGAAGGGGTAAGTTTGTGAAAGGTTGAATTTTTTGAATAATACAATCTGTCATAACATGATTTCTCAAACTTTAAGCCATTACTCCATGCAACACCACGGGGGATCACATTCTCATCTTTCCGCCACCAATGGATTGAATTAGAGAAAGTCTTCAAACCCCATATCTGTTTCAAACACACATTGGTTCAGTCTACATCTACATCAACCTCTCAAAGCATATATTTTTCATAGAATACGTATTAAATGCAGTCAAATGTTTTCTAAACTAATACACTATTAAAACATCAAATTTCAATGGAAAAACATAATGAAAGAAAATGAATATGAAAGAAATTAACCTTCAATGGAAAGACAAAACCATAAAAGACATAGTTGGCCTCGTATTTTGAATTGCTTGCCAACTTATCCAAATGGTATTTCCTACGATTCAGATCTGCCACCACATTATAATCCCTCTTATGAAAGAATGACCACATATATTCTCCCTATGGAAATTGATCCCATTTAGAAAAATCATCTACTAAATTTACAATGGGGTTTGTAATTACATGTCTAAGCTCTTGACCCACGAAAACAAAATCTAATGCAAGAAGCAAACAAACACGTATCCTCATCATCCAATTGATTAAACTTAACATCTTCCTTAAGAAGTTTTAAGAGATGTTCACCCTTTATGTTATCAATCTTTAGGAAAACACGCTTACGGAATTCAGAATGATCTTCCTCTTTAGGGTCTAATTTGTATTTGCCAAATCGAAAACCAGTAATCAAACAGAAATATTCCCTACCAAATTCTAAGCTACGACCATCAATATCAAAAATGAAAGGCTGGATGAGAGATGGATTATGAACGAACCATTGGTGTTGAAGTAAAAAAATTCAACAAATGGTTATCATGTAGGGTAGTTTTTATGTCTAACCATGGTCCAAAAACACTCCAGGTAAACATACCAAGATGATCTCCATTCCAACTCAACTTCGATCGAATTGTTTGTAGAAGGTGTAACTTCGATCTAATACTAACCTTAGCATCATAAACCTGAAAACAAATTCAAAAGGAAGGCATCACAATTTGGCCTTACTATGATATGTGTCAACTCTAAGAAACTTCGACCCAATTACATAACTTAGTTTCCTAAAGGTAACACAGAACATATTCAAACCTAAGAAACTTCGCCCCAATAACCTAACTTAGTTTCACTAATTGGGCTTATTATGATACTTTTAAGCCAATCATTCATGAAGAAGATCATCCACTACATGTGATAAACCACTTCAAAACCAAATAATTTTTAATTTTAACAAATAATTTTTAATTTTTAAACCACTACGCTACTTTTGTAATTAACTTTTAAATCAAACAAATATTTTTAAACAAAAATAAGACTATGTTAAACTCGCTAAGCCAGAAAATTAGGGATCAAATACTTTGAAGAACGCTACAGGGAATACAATTGTCTTTTAGCAATAAAAACTTACATAATGTCTTTCAGCCATAAGAAGGATTGACGAACATATGGTGAGCACCAAAAAGAACGATTGTCTTTATCGGAATAGTGATATGGAACGACGGGTGAACTGTATGTGATTGAGTGTGTGTTTGAAGAGAGAGAAAATGATGTTGACTATGTGTTTTGGTAAAAGTATTATCGCGAATTAAGATTAAATCTTTGGGAAACAATATTTTATTTGGCACACTGCCTAAAGTGGGTAAAGCAGCAGTCAGTAGAACGCTAGAGCATCCGACGTGTACAAAAAAACAAAAGAGTACTATAAGGGTAAATGGGTAATCTTATAATAAGTGGTGGGCCACCTCACTGATTTGTGGGCCAACAAAAAATGTACTTTATGGGACACGTGTCTATCAACTAAGAGGGTAGAGCGGTAAAACAGTAGAGCATGACCACAATAGGAACATGGGGGCATGGTTGACCATTTGGCGCCAAATCACTAGTACGATTGTCTGAAACCGGAATTTTCTCAAATAAAACAAGATGCATAGGGAATGTAAACTTACTTTAATAATATATGTCAATTATAATGAATAAATTTTTGGAAATAATGCAAATTTAATCCACATAATAATAGTTTACATATATGTCGTTAATATATCAATGTTAAATATATGGATTAGGATGTCTAAAGTTCAAATGAACTTTAGAGGTAAAGTTCTCTCACAAAGGTAATACAGGGGCCTACTGTGAGACCCAATTTTCTTTTTATTTGTGAGGGAACTCTACCTTTAAAGTTTTAAACTTTAAAGGATCCTAATCCTAAATATATTATGTCTTAAAGTTAGAGTCTGTAGTTTCATTTCATAATGTCTCAGTGGTCATATTTTGTCTCAACTAATTAAAAAAAAATTAGCGGATACATATAATATTTGATTGTTTGAATAATATGTTAGCCGTGATATTTAGTAAAGTGATGGTCATTAAACAATCCCGAGCCTTGTATAGGAAAACGTAGTTTTTCGGGAGTTTAGTTAAGCT
>BQNB010144170.1:0-15063 GCA_026074375.1 Tanacetum coccineum
TTTTCATTCTCTTCTAAATTCAGTTTAAATTGCTTAGTTTTAGTTTAATATTGCTTATTTGCTTATTCTCTTTGCTTGATTAGTGTTTAAATGTTTCTTCTAGTACTTATTAGTTGTTTGTCTTGATCTGTTTTTGCTTAAATAGTTATAGATCTTTAGTTATCAATTTCTGTCATAAAAATTCTCAAAATCAAAAAAAAAATATTAGTTTAATTAGTTAAAATCTTAGAATCTTACTTATTCAGTTGTTTATTCATGTTTGCTAAGTTTGTTTTAAGCTAGTTTTTATCTGGTATTTAGTACTTGTTCATTAGATTTCTCTTAAAAAGCTTTTCTCAAATCTGTCATAATGATAAAGGGGTGTTTGGATTAGTGCACTCTTGATTTTGCACTAGCAGTACTAACATAAGTTAGTACTGCTGAACCTTTACACTACCAGTACTAACTTCCAAGTTAGTACTGCTTTCATAAGTTAGTACTGTTAGCTTAGAATTCAAGTAGTATTAAATTTAGTTATAGCTTATCTTAAAATCAGTTTTAGTTTTCATTTTCTAGCTTAATTCATAGCTTAAATCTGTTCTTAAAAATCAAATTGCATCAGCAGTACTTTCAGCGAAAGTACTGTTGAATTTTTACACTAGCAGTACTAACCTCAGTTAGTACTGCTGTGTTCTCAGCTTAATTTAGAACAGTAATTTTAGGATTTAGCTTATCAAATTCAGTAGGATTTAAGTTTTAATATAGCTTAATACATTTTAAGTCTTAATTTGCAATTTCTAGCTTATTTTCCTAGATAAATTTCGCTGTCAAAAGTCATAAAAACCTGAAAACTCCAAAAACAGTACTTAGAGTCCTTAAGGATTTAAATTTGTTAATTCAGCTTTTAAGTCTAGATTTTACAGCTTAATTAGATAGATTATAAGTAGTTTAATAAGTCCTTAAAGTTTTAAAATCTAGTTTAGCTTATTAAGGTATTTAGCTTGCTTGGATTTTGTGTTACTTTGCTTATTTCCTGAGTTTGCTTATTTCATGATCAATTTCAGTAGCATAAAAGTAGTTTAAGCTTTAGTTTCTTTTCATTTATAGATTAAGCATATCATAAGCTCTTTAGAACTTCTTTCCTTTTTCATTTTGATCTAGTTTTGAGTTTTCTATAGCTTATTTTCTAAAACCAAGGGATAAGCCCTCCTTTCTGTAACAGCTTAAAGATAAGCTCTTTTTAGAGCTCATCTTTGAGTTTCAGACCATAGTGCTTTTGTTAAAGATGTTCTCCCTAGCCTCCTTTACAACTTTGCTTCTTTGAGTTTTTCATAATAAGCACTTTTCAATTCTCACCTTAATTTGGACCTTAGTTTGTGATCGGGGTAGATTCCCAGGGTAGATAGTGTAACTTTTCAATCTTAGTTGTTTTTCAGTTAGTCCCTCCGTTGGTTTATTAGTTTCCCCGTTAGTTTCTTAGATCTTTGCTCCATTAGTCCATTAGTTAAGTTTTTAAATAGTTTATTTTAATTAATAATTAGGGTTAAGTTTTAATTAGTTTAATTAAACTTTTATAAAAAGATAAAAATTAGGGCTTTTATTTTTAATAATTTTCGGCAATTTTTCTTTATTTAGTGAAATTTTAGTTTGATTACTTGCTTAATTGTCATTATTTGTTGCTTCTTAATTTCGTAGTAATAGCTTATCCAAAATATCTTTGTTCCATTCAAATCAGAATCCGAACCTAAACGTGGTTTCAATTTCACTAGTCGTTGGGGAAACGACCCGGGTGATCATACTTACCCGGTTAAACATACGTATTTTATATTATATTATATATATTTTTGAGAGTGAATTTTATCAAGGGTAACTTGGTAACTTTCTTAATTTCTCTTTTAAAATATTATATTTTATATATATATTTTAGGTATACAAAACTACGAACCACCGTGTCTTTCTCTTGTGCCCGATCTTTCAATTCATTTAATTCAAACAATTGATCAAAACTTGGAACACTTTGATTTGAAACAGAGTTTTTCCTTTGAAAAAATTTCAGTTTAAGTTGAGTGTTCAACTTCTAAGAGATGCAATGATTTAGAAATGGTAAAACTTTTGGAACACTTTATCGTAAGTTTCCCATTAACAAATATCCTGTTTGAAGCTCAGTTCAAGTTTAAGACACTTTGACAATTCATGCAATTCACAGAATCATTCTCTACGGAGATTAACAAGTAAGTTCAAATATCTTTGCTATCACTTGTTCCAAGGAGTCGTCATTTTCTTTCAAAACTTGATTCATTCTTAACTTCAAATGTTTTGGATCAATACGTTATTGTTCCACGCCTGTTCAATATTAGATAGAGTATTTTGGTACTTCATAAAGGTTTCATCAACCAATGTTGGTTTAATGACTAAATAAGTCTTAGAGGCTTTTACAAATGAAATTATTTCATCCCTAAAATAAGCTTTTGTATGTTCGAAACCCCACGAACCCTCAGTGATAGCTGTGGGTGTGGTCCTTTCTTTGACTACCACATCAAAACCAGCAAGATGGTGTTTAAGTTTTCTTTAAACTCGGTTAACATGTGACTTTAGGAAGTTTCCTTTTGGAACCTCTAACATTGGTGGGTTTATAGGAAAGGTGTGTTCTGAAGAATCAATAATTCTGAGACCAAAAGGCTTGTTCAGCAGATAATTCAGTTTGTAGAACAAATCGTGTTTCAAAATCTTTATAAAGTTGGTTAAGAGCAGCATAATCTATCGGTGTGATATCAACTTGCTTTTTTTTTTCTTTTTTTAATATCCCCTTTTTTTTTTTTTTTTTTTTTTTTTTCTTTTCCTTTTCTAACTTCATATTATCCTTATGTTTAAAAAGCATTTTGGAACGACTTTTTTTTCCTCTTTATCAGCAAAGTGGTCAAGGTCTATTCTGAGTCAAGAATCTCAATAGGATTGTATTGAACAATAATATCACAACATATAGCTTTGAGTTTTGAATGCTGTGCTTTCTGCAGATAGAAGGGATTTGAAAACCTAGGCTTGTTTAGGTGGTATTATCATAGAAAAAAAACTGAGGTTTCGTTAACATCGTGAAAGTTTGTGAGAGTGATTCTTTTAAACAATATTATCTAGATGTTTGATCTGCTTTTCTAGAGCTATTTCTCTATCAATGTTCCTAGATTCTTCTTTCTTAAAATCATTTTTTAGAAGAGTAACCGTTTGTAATAAAGATTCCTTTTCTTTTAAATGTTCTAAAAGAGTTTGTTTAAGAAGATCAATCTCTACAGATGTGATCAGGTGTCTAAAAAGTTTATCATTATCCTTAAGTCAACATTTTGTCCTTCTTTCAAAACTTTAACTTGTTCCTTATATCTTTCAAGCTCAGCAGTTAAGGTATCATTGACACTCTTATTTTCCAGATTTATCTTGGTACAATTAGCAACTTGGGTTTTTAGTTGTTCAATCACAGATAATATTAAATCATCTTGTTGTGTAGAGGAGTTAGAATTCTGAATAGTTGCTTGTTGTGATTCAATCACATACTGAGAATAAGGAATGATATTGCTATCACTGGTTATTTCAGTCTCTGAATGATTCACAACATTCGACTGTTGAGAAGGACGAATCAATGCAAACACTTTGATTTACCGCATTATCTATTCATTATTATCATGATTGTGTACTTCAGCAAGAGCATTCCCCCCCGAACCATAATGAGATAATTTCGCCATGAGAGGCAAACTTTAGGCAAAAGTGAGTTCGTCACAATCAGGAGTATAATGCATCCAAATCATCAGCTTGATAAGCAGCATTATGAGTAATGACAGTCTGTGTGCCTTGACCTTCAAGAATATCTGGATCTGCCAAAAAAGCTAGTTCCTCCTCATTTAGAATTTAACCATGTGCTTGAGCTTGTACCAGCAACACTTTCTCCTTAAACCACGAATCATCCCTTTTTCTCTTTGGTTTGGTGCACTGTCTAGACATGTGACCTTCCCCTTTACAGTTGTAGCAAATAACCGTCCTTTGTTTTCCAGAATTGCTTCCACTTGCTCCTGGAGTGTAAGTCCTTGAAGTACCCGCAGCAAAAGAAGTTTGTCTCCCCTGAATTAGTTGTAGTGTCACTCTTCCATTATTGATGGTAGCTTGTTGCCTAGGGTTAGACGAGTTTCTCAGCTGATTATTGGTAGTGGGATAACGGGAGGTGACAACTGCAGTTAAAAATGACATCATGTGATTGATGGCATCAATGGGATCATCACCTTTCTGGAACACTAGAACAATTAGACCGGAGTCTTGTTGGGAAAATTCAGATTGTTGGTTAATTTGGGGAGGATATTCCAATTGAGGGATGGATGATGATGGAGAATAAACGTTGTGGTGAATTGATGATTGAAAATCATTGGATGGGTAAGTTACTGAAAGAGGTGTTGATGATTGATGAGTTGAGTATTGTTGAGACTGATAAGGTGAACCATACTGTGGAGATGGATATGTTGAAGCTGGTGGTTGAAGTTGAGTGTTTTGGTAAGTGTGTTGATGAGTTTGATAAGGTGACTGTGTTATTTGGTGAGATGCAACTAAAGCAAGAGGATCGGAGTTACGTTCATGCATCAAACGAACTTCATTTGCATGTCGTTCATGTTGTTCCAAGTAAGCATGAAGCTGATCAACATTGGTAGTATGCAAGTCTTTGACCAACTTAACATCAGTAACAAATTTGCTCCATTCATCAGGAAGTGTGTTCAGAAACTTGGTATTAACTTGAAATTGCTCCAGTGGCATCTTGTAGATGTTCATATCATTGAGTAGCAGTGTGAATCTCAAGTAGTACTCGTGTAACGACTCTCCTTTCTTGTAAGTGAACTTATCAAATTCATCGTACAACTTACACTCTCGTTCTTGCTTTGTTAACGACGTTCCTTGCATGAGCAGTTTAATCTTCTCCCAAAGATCCTTGGCTACACGATGTTGACTCACAAGAGCATAGATTTCTGTTGGAAGGCCTTGGAGAATGATATTAATTGCTTTGATGTCACAATCAGCTTGAATGGCTTCTGCAGGGGTGAGCTCAGTATATTCCTTAAGTCTTGTGACACCATCCACTGTGATTGATGGCCAGACGAGTGGACCTTTCTCAACGGAAGCAAGGATCATTCTACCATGTGGTCTATTCATCATATAAAGTTCCATTCTGCTTTTCCATGAATCATACAAATATTTTTCAAGCATCGGTGGTTTATTGTCACTATCCGAGAGAAGTGATTTATCAGCAAGAGTCGTCATTGATAACGTGGTATCAAAAAGATTACTAATTGATCGATCGGTGGTAGAAAGAAATTGTGTTTGATTATGTGGTTGTCGGTCTGAAGTAATCTTGAAAACTACACGGGATTTTACGATTCTTGACAAAACAGAGAAAACAAGTTAATGTTTCACGGGATTTTACAAGTCAAAGAAATAACTGTATAATTTAGAAATTTGAGTTGATAGGTTTTGACTAGTTCGGTTTTCAAAGAAGGTTGATTACTTTGGTTCCCAAAACGATTAACTAGTTCGGTTGTCAAAGAACTAACTAGTTCGGTTCCACTGGTTCGGTTAACTAGTTCGGTTAACTCGTTCGATCTTCGAGTTCGGTTCCAACAGACAAGACTAGTTCGGTTGTAACTGAGACGAAACCCAAATTTTCAAAACTCAAAAAGACACATTTTTGATTGGTTTTTTGCAAAAAAATCTTGTACAACTAGTGTTACTAACCCTATAGGAACAAGAAAAATAAAAACTTTAAGGTTTTTAAGCCGAAAAAAATTTAAATCAAGATTTTGCTCTTTGTAAAGGTTTTGAACACAAATCAAAAGACAAACACAAAAACTAAACACACCACTCCATGGATCTTGATACCAATTGAAGAATACTAGTAATCTTTGATATTATACAAGAACTAGAGACAGAAGTGGGTTGGAAAGTTTCTAGAGAGAGAAATATGATAATATTATTAAGTGTGTGAAAAATGAGAAAATGAAACAACCAACCACCCTCTCCAAGGCATGGAGAAGGTATATATTCTACATACATGGCCGGCCGTGGGCCTTAATGGGCTTTCCATGGGCCTTGAGCCAGACTAGCTTACTAGACTAATCATATAACAAACTACGGGCTAAAACTATTACAACTTGGATGTGACCGATACTTTTCTTGTTTCCAACATTCTCGTTCTAGTGTAGAGGCGGAGTATCGTGGTGTTGCCAATGTTGTTGCTGAAACCTGTTGGTTGAGGAATCTTTTACGTGAGTTACATACACTATTGTCTTCCGCTACGCTTGTTTACTATGATAATGTGAGTGCTGTGTATTTGTCTTCTAATCCGATTCAGCATCAGCGTACAAAGCACATTGAGATTGACATATATTTTGTTCGTGATTTGGTTGTTGTTAGTCAGGTTCGAGTTCTTCATGGTCCGTCCCATTATCAGTATGCGAACAGTTTCACTAAAGGATTGCCTTCCACATTGTTTGAAGAATTTCGTACCAGTTTGAGCGTCTGATGTCCTCCCGCTCCAACTGCGGAGGAGTGTTAGCCCGTAATTTATATGTATAGCCAGCATTATTATTTTGGGCTCAAACCCACATCTAGAATAATCCTTGTAATAATATTTATTGTATCGTACCTTTATGGAATGCAACATACAATTTATCCAAACCTACATTACCATTGGTAAACGTACTTAACTATTTTATGTGAAGATTAGGCTATTTATGTGGTGACTTGACAATAATAGTAAGAAAAGTATTGTTCCACGATTTGAAATAAATATGACTATATTTTGGTCATCCCGCACCTGAAGTAAATGCAATTAAGTTTATCATGTGACTTTATTTGTTACATGATTTTATTTGTTTGCATGTAAAAAATTGATTAATGGCATATTTATTGTGTTTCATTATTTAATAATGATATAAGGTAATGTAAATATTAAGTTAAACTGTGTGAAAAAACATAAAAGAGTTAATATGAGAAATGTGAACTCTCTATATTATTCAAATTTGTAGTTAAAGCATACGTGGTCATAAAGAATAAATTTATGAACCAAGATTATTGTAGTAATCAACATAACTAGTTAGACCATCTCGGGTTAATGATTATGAGAAATGTATAAAAGTACCATAAGTTTCTTCAAAGATAGAGTTTATTGTTCTCATTGAAAGTTAATTGTGCATCTATCATCACCAATTAAAGTAAGGATTTTGTCCTATGATATTTTGGAAAAAATATAAAGGAGGTGTATGTAGGCCTGTACATCCGTCTTTTGGATCATTTTGAGTTTTAAAATTGATGCATCGTTGTAACAATTCATAATTTTGTGTCATTATTTAACCTCGTACTTTTACTAGTTATTTTAATTTTTCATAAAATTTACCTTTACGGGTAACCGGATAGGTTATCCCGCGCACGTCGTAAGACGTATATTAAACGTAAACCCGACTCTAGACTAAATATTAGTCTCCATGCTCAACGTATTTTTATTATTTTACATAGATATCCTATACATTGCAATTTTATTTTTAACATTTACGTTTACTCTTCGTGGTTGCGTCAAAACTCTTACAACATTCTACCTTTTTACCCGCTTGCCCTAAAAATACCCATTTATCCTATTTAGTCAAAAATTACACAAAATAAAAACTATTTTTGCCCTATTTTGTCCATTTTGATAATAGAAACGCCTATACCTCATGGACCAGGTGTCCATTGTTGGTTGGACTTACTAGTCATGAACTGTTGTGTGTCGGGACACTTCATGTGATCTTTTTAGTCAAAGGTTAAGGACACATGTCCCAAACCATTTGCATGCTAAGACACCTCAAACCACCCAAATATCCTACTCATCTCCACACGCACAAGACATAGATCCCATCTTGTCTCTCCCTCTCTTGTTGATGTACACCTTCACCACCACAAACACTTTCATCTTAATTTTTGGTTAGTTCATGATCATCAAAAAGATAACTATCTAGTATTGTTATCATTTTCTTGGGTTAGAATGAAGTTTATAAGAGTTCTTGCAAGTGTATTAAAGGATTTAATTCGGTTGGGTTGAAGAATCTAGTACAAGGCTTTGGTTAATTCCTAGTTGATCACCATCATCATTTTCTTTTTTTGTAATGATTGATTTTCATTATCTTTCTTATTCTCTTGTAAATTATTTATATTCTTTTATGTAAATTTTTGAGATTATAAGTATTTTTCATTTTTATGTATTTATTTGCAAAGGTTAGCATTGTACTTAAAATTTTGAATCAAGAAACTTGGTAAAAAGTTGATTTGTAACACATTGATTTGGACAGATTTTGAACAGTAGGTTAGTTAATGTATTCTAGAAAATTTCGTGGAGCTTGAGGCTTAGATAAAAATATAGTGATGTAGAGCTATGTCTTAGCTTCGATTTCTCGGGTGGCACTCGTTGTGACGATACCCGATGAATTAATTAGAAAATAATAGGCAAAAGTAGTCGGAACTGCACACCATATTTCAATGAGTTATCACTCTTCAAAATTGTATAGAAGTCACTGTTGGTGTAAAAATAAAACTTGTAGAGGACACTTTGATTTAAATTTTAACGTTTGAATCGGCCCTAACAAATTTACGGTTTAGGAGATATGGTCGTTTTCCCGAGACTGTAGTAATCTGGAATTCTACCAGTTTTGAGACTTGTTAATATATTGACTATTTGACCCCATTTTTATAAAAACCGAAGTGGTCGGACACACATACCGGATAAATAGACTCAAATACATATCCGAGGACGTAAAAACCACATCGAGATCATTTATGATTTAGGAGTTATATGCTTTTGAAATTGGACTAAACCAGAAAATTAAGATACGCCCATATTAATGGGCTTACAATTTTTAAAACTTGGACAATTGTTTTGGGCCCAATTAATATATAAAAATTTCAAACTCTAAGTACAATGCTAAATCTATACAAAAACTTTATAAAAACTTAATTATATATTTATTTGCGCAATATTTATAAATCCTAAAACGCGACATTACTTTTAGGTTGCGTCTAGGACTTTTTCCGATTCCCGACTCTCATTTCTCGTTATCTTTTCTCGGCCTCTCGACATTTATTTTCGATATCTTTTATCGCATTGCTTAAAGGTGAGTTCATAAACCCACTTTTACTGGTTTACTGTTTTATTAACTTTTTAAGGGAGATACATGCTACTTAACTTACTTTTACATATGGACGCAAGTGTTTTTTAAGCTGTATGTTTTTCCTAATATATTATTGCCTAAGTACCACTACTGCCATTAAGTCCCCTAAATTATGAACCGTTAATTACTTTTTGTGAATTAAACGTGAATGTTGTGAATAAGATCTATTGGGACTGACAATCCCCGTCCAGGTTTTGGTACCTACATGGCCAACGGACGCATTTAACATTTGAAGTAATACTTGGGTGTTTAGGATTTGCATAAGACGTTAACTTTCAGGTGTCATGAACTTAGTACAATAATAAATGCTTTCGAATTTTGAATGTACATCATTAGTAAATTATTACTTGAAATCTTGTGATCTACTAAACTGCTTGTTGAAACACTACTATGATTTCTGAAACATTACTTAGTTTACTTAAACAGTACTTTACATATAAAACCTATGAATTTCACTCAACATTATTTGTTAACATTTTTAGCATGTCTATCTCATGTCCTTAAGGTGTTGTCTTGGAAGGAAGCCACGCGACATATTTTGAAGACTTTGCATTATCATTACCATTCGATAAATTTTTCTTAAAAACATTAATATAATGTATAACTGTTAGGACCTCTTTTGTAAACTCTGATTTTATAATAAATCGAATTTGTAACTTTTCAAAACGCCTCCTTTAGAGGTCGTTTTATGTAACTTGTACTTTGTGCTATGAAGTAATACCCTCGGTTGTCTTCCGCCGCTATCCGAAATTAGGGGTGTTACAATCGTCCAAATGATCATTAAAGACGCAACTTAAAGTTAGCGAAAGTGGCTCGACCTAAAATAAAAATGCGAGCATGGTTTTCCAAATTTTATTATTGAGAATGTTGGTAAATACTTCCAAGTATTAGGCAATTATTGGAATAAGAACTTTATAAAGTTTTTAATTTACCGGGGTGAGTCCATTTTACCAAAAAAAAATGTTTATACGCGAATTGCTTTTGTTGAAACGTTTATAAGACGTCTTCGGTTGATTTCAAAGCCAATAATTATGAGAACAAAAGTTTTTGTTTATGGGGCATGTTATAACATATGAATTCGCATCTTGTCAACAAATTATAATGAATCCTCCCTGTTATAATGGTTTTTTTGTCACAAACCATATAGTTCCCATGTGAAATATTGTAAATGTGCGTTATATATAGTAAATCCACCACAACGCATGAAATAGGATGTTGAAATTGATAATTCATTCAGGAGGGAGAATGAGCAAAAAGAAATTTGGAATGAATTATGATAATATGAATGTGGATCCTCACACTAATAAATATGAACAAAAAGTTCAAGGGACAATTGATATTCTAGATCTAGTAATTGCCACACATGTTTAGTGACCAAAATAAAATGACTAGATCGTATATGCTGCTAGCGCTCCAATTACAATGAATGTCCCAACAGTAAAACTAATTATTAGTAGTAAGTCTATGGCACGTCTGCAACGTGATAGACTAATCGATTCCAAATAAAAAACCTCGACTGAAGATATAAAATGGAACGAAAAGTTAATATGGTCGAATCGAGGTAATAAAGAAAAGACCCCATAACACTCTCTTAAAGAGACACTAGACATGAAGGTTATTGAAAAACCCCAAGTAGTTAAAAATCTATGACATCTCAATAAATAAATGATATAATGTCTAGTAAAGTATGGAATCAAAAAGTAAGGAATCGACGTCAATAAATAAATAAATAAGATAGAACTATAATCATAGTGAGGATCATAGAAGCATACCTGCAAGAAGTGCATATGTATAAATGAATGGCCAAAAGATTTGAAATGACGCCCCTGAATAATACAAGAAACCAGTTTGAAAATAAGGTGGAGAAGAAGACATTTTCAGGAGAAACAAACACGGATACTGAGAACCGTGGTTATTCAAATTCATATGCATATGTTGTCAAAATAGGATCGAAACAATACGGTGTGGAGGATGAGAACAAACCGGCCTTAGTTCTTGATGATTCTTGTACACTTAAAACTGATCTTTCATTATCGTTGGTGGGGAAGCTGAAGGAATTTGGTTCCTTATCAAATTTAAAGGTAGTATTGGCATGACAGGGTTTTAAAAATATTAATATACATTATATGGGGTGGGGGGTTGGGTAATGATTCAATTTCAGTCGCAGGCTACAAAATATAATTTTATGGCCCACGTTAGTGTAGGATCATGGTTCTCGAAGTTACAACAAGCCTCTAAGTCGTTCACTATTAATGGTAGGGTTACATGGGTAGACATTGAGGGTGTCTCATTATGTGTTTGGTCTCAAAATACAGAATATCTTCAAAATGGGGTAATATGTTGTATGATGAGGATAAGGAGGAGCCGTACTTACACAAAAAAAGAATATAATTAAAATAACCTTGGAAGAGAATAGTTTTGAATCATTTAAAATAACAGCTGAAAGTAAAGTATATTGGGTCTGTTATGAATTCAGTTTTAATAAAGTGATGATCATTATCGATCTCATGAGTCTTGTAATAGTTAGACAATATTAAGCATATAATCGTTTGTCTGATAAGCTAGTTCGTTAGGCTAAATATTGTAATAGTCTAGGACCTGGCCCATGGAAGCCCAAGTAAGGCCCAACCCGGGTTCTTGGACTATATAAAGAAAACACTCTTCATATAAGAGTGTGTCAGTGTGTGTTAGGAAAAGTGTAAACTCTCTCCTTTTCCTTAATGAAATAGATTTATTCAAACACCTCCACCATCTTTCTCTCTTCTATGATTATAGCATATGTGTGATTATTGAATATTCTACAATTGGTATCCTTCGCCAAGGTTTCATCTTGGATCGATTAGTGTGTGTTTGTGGGGTTTATATGTTTGGTTTAAGCTTATTCGATCTTATTAGTGTGCTATAAAGATTCGGCTTAATTTTGTTTATGTGCTTATTTGACAAAAACTTGAATCTTCTTCTCTAAAAAACATAACTAGCCTTCTTCTATCTAATGTCTGTGGCTTATTGGTTCCTTTTATAGCTTATTCAAGCTTATGTCATAGCTTATTAGTCATGGCTTAGATTAATAGTTTTTAGGTTGTTTACTTTTCAAACTTAACAAAAGCATTAATCTTTCATTTTCAAATCTATTATAGCATAACAGTGGTTAAGTTTTGGTGGCTTATTTGTCTTTTAACTGCTTATTCGCAGCTTTTATAAAGCTTATGTGTCGCGGATTATGTTTATGAGTTTTTGAGTTTTAGCTTATCTTCATATAAAAAAACTTTAAACGTTCACCTCTAAACCATAAGTAGTTGATTTATATCTTATTTTTGTGGCTTATAGCGTTTCAGAAAGTGCATATTTGGGCTTATTTCTAGTTTATTTATGTCGGTATATGTTAGGATCATAAAAGTGTCGATTATGATGCTTTAAGTGGTTTTATTTAATATTAGTGTTTAGTCTTTATTTTACTTAGAATAAAGTAGCTTGTAATAAGGTTTAATATGCTAAATGTGGAAAATAGCATATTTACCAAAGATTATGGACTAAATAGCAAAAATTAGGAAAATAAAGGAAGGGAAGCTCTCCTCCCTCTCCTATAAATAGCCACCTAATCATCATTAGGTGGTTGATGGCTTGTAACAACTTTTCCCTCCCTTTTTCTCTTTTGTTATGAAAATTCGGAAATTGTGAAAGACTTTCCTCCCTCTCTTGATTCTCTATATTCTAGTGATTCAAGCTAAAACAAGACCTAACAAGTGGTATCATACACCATTAGAGATTAAGAGTGCTCGTGTTTGTGATCGAGATCATGTCCGAGTTTCACGTGGATCATATTCGGTGGATTTTGGTGCGTTCGTGTGTTATTTGAGCTTCTTGAGTACTTTCGACATCATATTTTACTATTATATTCGGTTTCGACATCAAAAATGGATTAGACGTGCTTGTTTTGTCGTGTTTGAGCAAATTCGGAAGTGATCCTCTCGGTTCTTATCAAATTCAGAAGTGATCATTTGTGCATTTGTAGAATTTTAGTATCGTTTATTTATTTTCAGAAGTAAAATTGGAATTAGATCGAGTTGTAATAGTGATATGTGTTTTCAATTCTATCGAAACACGTATTTTAGGTGATTTGTGTCAAACTCAAATAGTGTTACCGAGAGTGGTTTACATACACAAGTTTTCAGTTAGGAAGTTGTTTCATTCTCGGAGATTATTATAAGAGTTGTAATATATACACAAATTCTTGGTTTTATCAAGGATTGTGTTAGGAAAACAAAAATTAGAAAACTCAATACGGTTTTGTGTCAAATTTGGTTTTATCGAGTTTGGGATAAAAGTGATAAACATTCAGTTTTTACACTCAAACACGGTTTTGGGAATTGTAAAAGTGATCATCTTTTTCGGTTTTATCGAAATTGTGGTCATTTTTAAATTCAAAGCGTAAAAATACACATTTTTGGTTTTATCGAATTTATGTGTTTCATTTTTGGAAATATCAATAAGTCAACTGAGTTTCATCAAAATTGATTATATTACGGTTTTATCGTGATAGTTGTATCAATTTTTGATTGAAATAATTTTTCAAAAAGTGTGCATATCAAAAATCAGTAATATTCTGAATTTGTGTGTACCGAGTTTAGTTCTATCCGAGAACGGCTCCGAGTTTAAGATTTAGTTCTGTTCGAGATCTGCTTTACCAAGTTTAGTATTGATCGAGAACAGTGTTACTGAATTTGGAAAACGGATTTGAGACGCGTGTTATACTTGACAAGTATTGAAGTTTTTTTGGTTGATCACAAATAGAACTCTTTTTCGTTTACAAATATCTAACTTTTGAATCACAAGAAATGTCGACGTCTAATGTACATCAACAAGCTCTTGTTGATGCTGGTTCTGAGACTAGACCTCCGATGCTTGAGAGAGGTAGTTATATACCATGGGCAAGTCATTTTAGAAGATATCTTAATCGAAAAAGAGAAACTAGAAAGTGGCTTAACAAGGCAATTGATGATGGTCCATATGATTTTAAAATGTTCACTCCTTCTGAAACTGAAGCACCAAGGATGCAAAAAGAAAAGGATTTAAGAGGAGATGATTTGAAACACTATGAAGCTGAGATTGAAGTAATGAACTTGATTCTAATCTCTATTCCAAATGACATCTATAACTCTGTGGATGCTTACACTACTGCAAAAGCCATGTGGCAAAGAGTTGAACGTTTAATGAGAGGAACTGTACAAAACAAAGTTGACAGGGAAACACGTTTTAATAATGAGTTTGATCAATTTGTTGCTGAACCTTGAGAAGCACTGGTCTCAGTATACAATCGTTTTTCTTAGTTAATGAATGATCTAGAAAGGAATGGCATCATATCTCCAAAAGTCACCATTAACACAAAGTTCCTAAATTGTTTACAACCTGAATGGCTAAAGTATGTTACTCAAGTTTGTCTTGCAAAAATATTGACTGAGGATTCTTATGATGATTTGTTTGATTACCTTTAACAATTTGAATAACTGGTAAATGCATCTAGAGCAAAGAAATTGGAGAAAACACATGATCCTCTTGCGTTGGTGGCACATACGGGTTCCTCTTCCAGAACTACGACACCTTACTATGTCGCACATCCGTCTTCAGTGGTTGATTATGATGAAGACTATCAAGGAGATATTGTTCAAAACAACTCTGATGATCCACTCACTTCTGCAATGATTTTTCTTGCACGTGCCATTACTCGAAACTTCTCTAATCCAACAAATAATCGTCTTCGTACCTCCTCCAACACCAAAAATCAAGCAATTGTTTAAGGCGACAAAATAAACATTCAAAGCAGGAATTCTGGTAAAGATGGCAGAAATACAAGACATTCATATGT
>BQNB010144171.1:0-16892 GCA_026074375.1 Tanacetum coccineum
TGATATAAGAGCGTTTTCGTCCTTTTCTGTCGAGTTTTGGGTCTCGGGTAAAACTAAAAAGTTGTTCAGAATGCCGTTTTACCTTTTCGCGAGGCGATCTAAGCTTAAAAACGTCTTATGACGGGTCAAAAACACAAATCCAAATATGCGTTTTATAAATATTTTCTGCAGAAAATTTCAGGGGTATTTTGGTCATTTTCTGTTGGGTTTCGGGTCTCGATCAAAACTAAAATGTTGTCCGAAATGTCGTTTTACATAAAAATGCTTTAGAGTCCGAGTCGTAAAATGTATTTTAGCTGGTCGTTTTGGTCAGGTCAGATTTAAGAAAATATGTAATAAAAAGTCAAATTTGATGAAATTCTTAAATGGTCAATTAGTATTATGGAGAATGATTAGGCGTAAAATATATTAACTAAAACTGAAATTACAACTAATAAGTTAACTTTCCACTTTTGTTCATCGCCAAAAACATAATCTTTTAAAATGGGTCCAACGGGTAATTTTCATTAAAATTACATATTAGTCGGAATGAGTTAAAATGAAATTAAACTTGAGGTGGATCATTTTAGTGGGTATAAATAAGTAAGTTGGCACACTCATGGATTCTACGATATAAATTTCATTATATGTCTATTATATATATATATATATATATATATATATATATATATATATATATATATATATATAACATTAAATTATGAAATGGAATGTATGAATAGAACTTTCGCAAGATAGTATTGTTGGAAAACGAGCGTTTGTATGAGTCGACATTAACATCTTAATTTTCTAAGATTTCCAAAATCGGAAACTTTCCAAAAAAATTAATAATAGAAACTTTCAAAAAATAGAAATTTTGCGCGATAGTGGTGTAATTCGGAAACGAATAGTATATACAGTCCTTGTATATCATAAACACTAATTGATACTTATCACTAATAACTGTTACAAGATAAATGCTAAAACAACCGTTTAAACTTTATAATTCCTATATCTACGGCAGTACTTCGATCTTTGACTGGCAGTACTTTGACTTTTTCATTTAGCAGTACTTTGACTTTTTCATGGCAGAACTTTGACATTTTGACTTGTATTTCCCAACAAATAGTATACTTTCTCAAAAGCATATGGTTGTCAAATAAATTAGGAGGTACACAAATTTGGATTCCATTATTCTTTATATATATGTATGACTTATGTGTCATTTTATTTTATCTTTCCTTTTTCTAATTACGCACCATCGCTTTAGGTCGCGGTTATAATTTCGTGTCTTCATATTCTTCATCGTCATTGATACCATGTGTCTCATAACGATCCCGGTTGAACTCTTGAAACCCTATCACCTTGTAACCGTTTCACCAATTAATTTGTAAACCACTCTTCGCTACTCTCATGCATGCCACTCACTATTTTATAAGTTAATGTAATGTCACCTTATAAAATTTAAATTGCTATCGTTTTACAAATTGTTTTACTTGGGTCTTATAAAATATTTGTTGTAACCTCTTAAAAATTTCTTATTTATCTAGCAAATTACTTTACTTCCATATTATAAAGCATTTCATACATTATTTCTGAACGGTATGGTTTATACAAAAAAAAACACCCTAATCCGACGAAATTGAGCATTGCATTGCTAGTCCTTAATTATACATAGCCTGATCACATATGTATAATTTAGAAGGAGCCATGCAAGGCTGAATAGTAGTCACCGTAAGATCTTGATAAAGATCAACTTTTACCCGTATTTCTGAAAAACAAAATTTTTGTGTGGTATGCAAGTAGTACAAATTAGGGACATCCACATATGTGCCCTTATCATTTCTCGAACGAATTACCCACCTACGGGTACGTTCTTACTTAACAATCGTCGTTCTAATTTTCCTTTCTTTCTCTCCATGATGGGAATTCTATAGACCGCTCGTCTAATATTAGACCATTAATACCGAACTTGGAAGTTCCGATGTTTCTATGCTTTCTCCTCGACCAACATTCTTCGAGTAGGGTTGGTAGATCTCCGGGATGCCTCCGGATGTGATTAATGAAGTATGAATAAATGAGTTTACGTATATCCGCCATGATGTTCGTCTTTCTTTTGACTCGAAATTTGTTCGTGCGAACCATGCGTTAACTTCTCTCTTTTAGTCGCTAACCTTGTCTCTTTTGTACAAGTGCCGATCTAAAACTTTCTTCGATTTGAGATTTGTTGTATGGATTTCCTTTTTCGGTTGTGTATCGACCGCCGCAAACTTAATGTGCTGACGGTGACCGTTTTATGAATTGACGACTGGATAAATTCTTATTTCCCTATTTTCGTATCGCTGTCACTTATATTCTATTCTTTCCTTTAAGGACCCTCACGACATTAAATTCGTTCCCTCATACCATTGCCTACACATTATGCGTTTGCTATCCCTTGTTCCAGCTCCCGAGCACGTTCCATGTCTACCTTTAATGCGCTAAATACCTTCACGGATTTTATAATTTTTCACAAGTTTTTATGAAAATTTTACAAATTTTTCACAAGTGTCTAAATTACCAAAATGGCCTTCTCAAGTTTAAGAGTCGGTCTAAACATCCTCCTTTGTACAATCTATAACTAATGTTTAAAATGACACAAATCCCTACCTGTCAAATTACATGTTTTATACATCACATTTTAATCACATCTTAATGAAATGACCGATTTAGACTTCGTTTCAACAAATGACTCTTAACGAATTAGAAAATAGATTTTCTAAATCGCAACCACAAATCCGAGAGTTCAACAAAGCCTTTATACGTACCTTTATCTCAAAGGTTTTCAAAAGCACCAAAGTAATTATTGAACATATTTTACCTTCATTTGAACACTCTTTTTGTCAAGAAAAACCCAATAAGTACCTTAAAAATGTTGACCCACTAAGGATATATATCCGCCTTAATCTCTCAATGACATAGTTTTAAAAATTCTTCTTATAAGTGATTTTGTTTTCAAATCACCAAACCCTTAATAAATCCTTATAATAATATTTTCATCATTTTATGAATGACTTAACATTTTAATTTCATAACCGAACGAACTTTACATTTTCATAATCTAGAAAGTACCTAAGCCTAGTTTTAAAACAAAATTTGAAACAAGTACTTTTACTCTTCCTCTCGATCGACCGTCAGTGATTAAAACAATATAAAAATCCTGGACGGGTACTTCTAATGTGACATTCCGTATTTTAATGTTAGTATGTAATTCATACCTTGTTCTCATTTTCTAGTAAAGTGAATTCTTGCGTTTTACGATTTACGCGATTTGCGATTTCTCGTTTCTTGTTAATCTTAAGTTGTTTTAGGCATTTTATCCGTTTAAGTGTTTACCATGTTTATTCTATCTTTGAAATCCCCCGGCGACCTTGAAAGCTAATTTTGACATCTTTCGTTAAAATTCATGTATTAGTCACGTTTAGTCAAAATATCATGTTTTCGCTTTAAAAAAATTGTACTTTTATTAATAAACGAGAAGATTTCTTCAGAAACAGTTATCCGCAACTCTTCTTGAGCAAGCTTAAGGCGAATCGGAGGAATTGAGCGTCAGGACGTCCCTCCCGTAAGAAGGGGTGGATGTAAAACCCCGTATTTAAGGTCACTACTTTTTCGAATTTATAATATTTCCTTAAATTCTAAATAATTCATTTATCTAATTTAGTCGGTTTTTCATTTAAAATCAACATTTAAATTCTTTCACGAACTTTATAATTTATTTTTAATTGTTACCGATCGAGAAATCAACGGATCCCGTATTTTTAATTACGAAATTTTTTATGTTTTTATTTAATTTATTTTTCATTTATTTATTATTTAAATATATTTCGTTCCTGTCAGGCCGAACCAAATTTAAAAATTTGTGTTTTTATAAAAATTAGCGAGTCGAGTTAATTTTAGGGTCGAGATTTAAAAGATATAAAACGTTTAATAAAAATTGGGCTGAAGCCCTTTCCCCTTTTCTTTGTATTTTCGGCAGCATCAAGCCCAAACAATATACCATTTTTTTACACCATGCCCACATTTAAAATCTTTATAACCCTTTCCTTCCATCTTTTATAAATCCAAGCCTAAACCCAACACCACCTTAATTCTATAAACCAAACCAAACACCCTCTTTTTCTTTTATATAAATCGGAACATTCACACACACACACTCTATAATTTACAACGACTAAATTTTTCTATCAATCTCTCTTCTTTCTTCCCTGTCGAGCAAAGCACCACAAAACCACCATAATTGATCTTCGATCCTCCACCAAAACCTCTTATTTATATACCAAATTACTCCTAAAAATGCCTTTAATCTTCTCCTACAAAAAAATCACACATGCAAGAAGATTTTATAAACCACCAATTTTTCTTCAAAAATTGTGTTTTAGGGATTTAGTTAAATTAAGGTGTTAAATAGTAGCAAGGTTTGATCAAGGAAGTTGTGTACAAGCTTTGGCTGAATAAAAATCAAGTTTTGGGTTTTTCTTGCTCTCTTTGTGGTTCGGCCAAGTTCATAAACCTCCAAGGGTTTTAGCTTTTGATCCATCCTCTATCTTGAGTCCATTGTGAGCATTTATACTTCCTTTCTATTTAATTTTTATAGTTACATAAAAATTATATACATGCATGTTGATTTTTGTGATTTGGGAATCCATAGAATATAATGCATATGATGTTTGAGGTTGTTGATGATTGAAGATGATTCAATAGGTTAGTATTAGAGTGTTGGATGTGAAATTGGTGCAAAACATTGAGGGTTTGAATGAGTTTTATAACCCTTAATTAGGGCAGAAAGTTTAGGCATAAAATCGGCGGATTTAGTGTGTTGAAAACTAAGATTTTAGTGTTTAGAATTGTAGAGGTCGTTCCAATGATCTTTTTGGTATAAATTAGAGCTTCTAACTCTTAAAAACGAAAAAGTTATGGCCGATTTTAGTTAGATAATAGTTTCGGCAAATTTCAGAAAATGACAGTTTTTATATCCGAATTTGGGTCAATTTTGCGATGCTATAATTTGGTCGTGTCAAAAGATTTTCTAGGTTTTCAGGATCCTAAAGTTATTTACTTCGAGTCTACTTTCCAACGAACTAGGCCTCGTCGATTTTTAAGGTGTAAAAGTTAGTCCAAACCTTTGTACAAGATTAAGTGCTAAAACTGTGTAGGCTGTCCAGAATTCCGTTTGTAAAGATACTGTGAGCAGGCGGGTCAAAACTGAATATTTTTGGACGAAAATTAACCTGGAGATTGTACATGATGTGTGTGATCTTCTGTATTTTTTTCAGATTTTTATAAATTTTTTTACGGTGCCTGCTGATGCCTAACTTTTGATAACTTCTAGCAGGCCCTGTTTTGTGTTAGTTACGCTAAGCTAGAGTTAACGAAAGGTAAAATTTACTTAGGAGCTTTGGGGAAAACATAGTAGTAAGTCAACATACATAGGAACCTGGAGATGGAGCATAATCAAGTTTTGAGGTTGTTTGGCAAGTCGTTAAGTGGTAACTAGTTGCTAGTAAATTGGCAAAATTTTTTGAAAATAAGCAAACCAATAGAGACAATAAGTGAAGAAGATCACATGTATTCCTAATGTACATATTTCATGCATATAATATAATTACAACAAGTTTCATATATATTAAAATTGAAATATTAATAATATATTATTATTTTTAATAAGTCGCAGTTGTCTTCGGCGTCCCTTTCCTCGTGATTTCTTGATCGATATTTCTTCTACTCTCGGTGAGTTCATAGCCTTGCTTTTCAAATATTTTTCTTAAACCCCGCGAGGGAGATGCATGCTAGTTTTATAAAACAAAAACAAGTAGGTTTTTCTTGTATGCTTGGACCCGTATGTGACGATCTTGTTGCTTGAGTAGCTTTCATCATTTAGACCCCAATCGTGAGCCGTTAACTACCTGTGATGGGTAGCCGCTCATACAATTAATAGCGCTATGGGCTTGACAACCCGGTCTGGTTTTTGGGGTTTGGACCCGATTAGTGAGCACTCCCAATGTACGGACATATTGTATGGAGATTTGTAGTAGGTATATGACGAAATACCTAACCTGGGGGCATTCATTAAATTATCATTATTATTATTTGTATATAGAATTTGGTCGATGGTATCGGTGGCACGAGCTTAATGCAACTGTTGGTTAATAGCTTGTCTGGCCCACAAGTCTATATGATGTTTATAAATATTATAATGCTTGTGTTCAACTCTTATCACTTATAAAACCTATGAATTCACTCAACTTCGTGTTGACTTTTTAGCATGTCTATCTCAGTTAATTGAAGTTTGGAGGCTTGGAGGAAATTAAAAGGAGGATTTGCGCTAGATTTTGTTTATCAAATATTAAAATTTGACTCCTTTTCTCAAAAACAAGTTTGGTTGTAACGGATAACTTTTTATGTTTTCTTTTGGGTAACGTTCATGGGACATCTTGTTAAACTTAAATTAGTAATATGACGCATGTTGATATTAAAACGTCTCTTTTTGAGTCGTTCTTTATATTCTTATGACTTTTGTGCTATGAATTTAACACCCAAATATTGGTTCCGCTACGAGTAAATTTGGGGGTGTTAAACTAGATATCCTACCTCCTATACGATATGGATTGAGTTGGAATCGTGAGAAGTATATGATAGACTATATATGCTTATTCAAATCTATCGACCTTAGAAACCACTAATGAAACCATAGTTTAACATTGCACAGGAAAACGTTTTCATAACAGTAGTAATGAAGTAATTAGGTTAGCACGTTTTCTCTCCTGATATCTCCCACTCTTTTTATCTTTAGTATTTAATTTTATTGTTTTTTAATTCCTTTCAATTCAAATCAAAAACCATTTTATAAACGTAACATTTCAAATTAAAACTAATTACAACTTAGCTCTTGGGACGACCTCGAATTTACCATTCTCTACTACCCACGATCGGGTTCTCTGCCCGTTAGTGCGTTGTCAGGTAGATCAAGTTTTATAAATTTAAAACTTGGTAAAAATATATTTTAAAATAAAATACGCATCAAGTTTTTGGCGCCACTGCCGGGGAGCTAAAAATTAGAATTAATCTGATTATTTCATTATTTCTCTTCTTTCCCTAAAATCTATATCTGCAAGAACTATGGTAGGAGTAGACGCCGATACTCTCACCATGGAACAATACTTAGCATTATCACGAGAAAACCAGGCACCGGCGTGGTTAAACCCGAAATCGGAGGCAATGTCAATTTTGAAATCATGAGTCAATTCATGCGCGAATTGAGGGAAGACACTTTCTTCGAGAACAAGAACGAGGATGCTCACGATCACATCGATCGGGTCCTCAGCATTATTGGCTTAATTAATATTCCCAGAGTCTCTAAAGACCCAGTCATGCTCTGAGTTTTTCCCTTTACTCTTACCGGATCCGTAAAAAGGTGGGTGGACAGACTCGCCCTAGGAACTATCAATACCTGGGATCTCCTCATAAAGGCCTTTATCCAAAGGTATTGCCGACCTTCCAAGACCGCAAAGCAGCTTGAAGATATTCACAACTTCAAGCAAGAAGGAGACGAATCATTATGCCAGGCCTAGGAGCGGTACAATGACCTGCTATACAAATGCCCTACTCACGATATCAATAGTCATCAAAAGGTAAAAATCTTTTATAAAGGTTTGAGCACTATGAACCGTCAACCGCTCGATTCGCAAGGACCTATCCCCGGGATAAGACCGGCCCAAGCTCTCACAATGATTCAGACCATGGCTGATCATTCTCCAAAATGGCATTATGGAACGACAAGCAGGAGTATTAGAAGCAGTAGTAGCAATGATGGACTAGCTGCTTTGGTAAATTAGTTAGACAACCTAGGACGAGACATGAAGAAGCTAACGAAAAGTGTTCATGCAATCCAGGTTGGATGCCAAATTTACGAAGGACCTCACCTCGACAAGGATTGTTCCCTTAACGAGGAAGTAAAACAAGTTGAAGATGTCAGATATGTAGAATTAGGATGAACAATGCCTTTTAACAGGAATAATAGAGGAAGATAAATCTTGGCCGAAACAATCAAGAAATAAATCGAGGAAACCTCTATAAGACAGGTAAAACAAGATGAATGGTTGATTTTTTTTTGCCATAACTTAGAAAAAAGCCAAAACCTCCATGATGAAATCATCCAAGGTCTAAGGTCTAGGGTGAAAACTTTGGCCAAGGAAGCAGTAACTAAGATAGATAAAAATGAGGATTGCAAGGAAATTTTCACTAATGATGGAGCACCTTTATGCACCCCATTTTACTATTCTCCAGAAGAAATCGTACTTTTTGGATAACTTCAGATTTCCAGATGACGATGAATTCAAAAACGTTACATCAATCCCTGAAGAAGATTTAAAACAAACCTCCCCAAAACAAACAACAACCCACTATATAGAACCATATGTTCCCCTAATTCCTTTTCCCAGAAGGCTCGAACAACATGCCGAAGAAGCATTAATCCATAAAACCATGGAAAGCCTAAAGAAAATTAAGTCAAATCGACATTTCCTTAAGGAAATCAGGCAATCCGACGAATATCCTAAATTTATGAAGGACCTGGTAGCCAACAAGCCATTAACTATGGAAAATGAAGACGTTAGAATAAATCGCAGATGCTCAACCCTTTTCCTTAACCAACTACCCCCGAAGGAGAAAGATCTTGGAAGCTTTATCCTACCCTGCTCAATTAGAAGGTTAGACTTTAACAACGCTTTACCAGAATTAGGAGCAAGCATTAGCATCATGCCTTTTTCTATGTACAAACGTCTAGGCATAGGGAAACTTAAAACAATCAAAATGAACATAGAACTGGCCGATAATTCTAAATGCATTCCGAAATGGATTGTTAGGAACCTCCTGATAAAAATCGATAAATTTATTTTACCCGTATATTTTATTGTACTTGATGTCCTGGAATATTTTAGGGTGCCTGTCATTTTAGGAAGATCTCTGCTCGCAACTGCCCACACTAAAGTTAATGTTTTAAAAAATCTATTTCTTTAGAAGTTGGGAACGAAAAAGTTATTTTTAAAATGAAAAGTGAGTTACCTAATATAAAAAATGAATCAGTCCTAATGATCAAAAGCATCATGATAGCAGAAGAGGATGAATTAATAAACATAGAATCTGATTTATTCACATACATTACTAATACATGTGAATCATACTGATTTGTTCACCTATAAGGTAGTAACTCAGGAAACATACGATGAAATAACTCATAAGTGTTTCTTAACTGCCCAAGAAGCTTTTGGAGAAAATACTAAACCTTTTTTAGGAAAACCACATGGGTACGCCCTGATATACCAACAAAATAATAGGATTCGAGAGGTATGGGCATCATGCAACCCATCAAGTGAAGAGTGTGACGGGGGAAGCTCACGCAATAATGAAATTCGATATTATTAGAAAAGTAAGAACGAAAATGACCGCACAAATATTGAAAGATATCTAATAACATACAAGAATAGGGAAAGAGAGGTGGTTTTAGAGAGAGAGTGGTTGGATGAACACTTTTGAGAGAGAAAGTAAACATAAGAGAGAAATGCATTAAGTGAGTGAAAAAATAATGAACAACCAACCACCTCTCCAAGGCATGGAGAGGTGTATAAATACTTACATGTGAATCGTGGGCTTGGGCTTGCATGGGTTTATCCATGGGCCTTTAGCTAACTAACTATGTAAGTTTCCAAATAATACTTAACGAGCTAACGACAGTTATTTATGGAGTGACCGATACTTTCTTAGGATTTTCGTATTCCTAACAATCTCCCCCTAAGGGAGGTCACTCCATGTTACAAAATCTTAAACCTAGCATACTATGTTGAGTCTTCAATCTTGTGCTCGCAGACTTCTTTTTCTTTTCCTTTTCTTGTGAATATGGAATAGTGATCATTGAATATAGGCTTGAGCTTGTTCCTTTAGCTTGACTTGTATGTGAATTTATGATCTTGAGCACCTTGAGATCATCAACCAAGCATAATCTCTTTTCGCCATCTTATAAACTTTGCCATCTTGTGAACTTATGACTTTTGGACCGACATGCTCATACCTTTCTTGATTTGTAAACTTGAAAAGCTTTAAAGGTGCATCTTTCTTGAAGTTCTTTAACTTTAACACTTCGTCGCTTCAAGAAGGACATACGGTATCAGAGTAGCGGAAGTCTTGAAACATGTACTTGAGCTTTTATGATGTCTTTATGTTTGTCGGTCGGGTATGAGCATGTGGCTATGAATCTGTGAGTCAGCTAGAACCAGGTACTTTCACCTCCATCTTTAAGTATCCTGCATTAAAAGTTAGCAATAAAGCGGAGGGACGAATATAGCTTTGTCATTCTCCCGTGTTTGGTTGGAGTAACCTTCGAATCCGTGAGGATCGACCTATGATCAGGTAGATTCAATTTAAGAAGAAAAACTTTAGATCGCCATTTGTTTTGGTAATTTGATAATGGAAAGATAAAGATTGATTTAGGGTTATTGTGATTAGAGAGTATTTGAAAGAGTGAAATCGATTAAATGATTGATTGAAACCCTTGATCGAAGTATTTATGAAAATACCCTCAACAACATTAACTTAAACCCAACAGTAATAACTCAACAGTAGTAAGTTTATGCCTATCAACATTAACTTAGAACTAGCAGTAGTAAGTTATGCCTAGCAGCATTAACTTTGAGTCACCAGCATTAACTCTAATTCCATTCCAAACAGCATATCCAAAAACCAAGAAAACACAAGCCATAACAATTTTCACAATTTTTACAATATTAATTATACCTAACAGTATTAAGTATAACTAACAGTAGTAACTTAGCAGTATTAAGTATAACCAGCAGTACCAATTATACTTAACAGCAGAAACTTTTAATGACATGAATAACAGTACTAATTCATACAAAACTTTACAAAAACATAAAGAGATATAAAACTTTAAAGATTCATCATTCCAATACTAACAATCAAATATTGAAATCTACTTACATAAAAAACTTTTGTAAGTAAATCTGCAACATTCTTGTCAAGTAATGGATTTTGACCATTGAATAAATTCTTTTTCACCATTGCAAATCTCAATAAAATAATGTCTGATCTCTATAATGCTATAGTATTTTAATGAAAAAACAGGATTTTAATTATGCAAATAGTACTTTTATTGGTCAATAAAATCTTGGATGCATAAAATTATACCCATATATCAAGTAGTTGATTCTGAAACCAAGCACTTGCCCACAACAATTTATGCAGCCAACAAATCAGCTTCTGTTATGAAATTTGCAACCACTGTCTGTTTCTTGAACTGCAATGATATTAATCTACATCTAAGGAATTGACAACCTCCTGTTGTAGACTTCCTATCTAAGCTTGCTCTAGCATAATCACTATCAGTGTATGCTACCAAATCAAAAGGAGATTTGGATACCAAAGGCCCAATTTTGGTTGACCTTTTAAGTACCTAAAAATCCATTTCACAGCATGAAGATGTGAAACCTTTGGATTGACTTGGTATCTAGCACATGCACACACTGCAAACATGATGTTAGGTCTTGAAGATGTAAGATACATCAATGAACCAATCATTGACCTATACATATGAACATCCACTTCTTCACCATCTTCATCCTTGAGCAAAGGCTTTTGAGTTTCCATTGGTGTGCTTGCAGTCTTGACATCTGTAAACCCAAATTTCTTTAAAATTTCAACAACATATTTATCCTGATTAATAAATATGCCATCCTTCTTCTGCTGCACTTGTAATCATAAGAAGAATATAAGTTCTCCCATAGAACTCATATGAAAATTTTCATGCATCAACTTCTTAAATGCATTGCATAGCTCCTTCTTTGTTGAACCAAAAATGATATCATCCACATAAACTTGGACCAGCAAAATATCACCTTTGTGCCTTTTGATAAATAAGGTCTTGTCAATTTTCTCTCTTTGAAACGCATTGTCTAACAGATATGTTAACAAGGTTTCATACGAAGCTCTAAGAGCTTGATGTAGTCCATACAGTGCTTTTTCAACCTTGTATACTGGTATGTGCTTACTTACACATACCATTTACCTATTAAAACAAGCTTAAAAGACTAAAAACATATCAAAAATACATTGTATTTGTGTGTTTTGCATTTATATTGTGCAGGGAACGGATATCAACAAAAAGACAAAAATCAAGACCAAAACCGAGCACGGGAATGAAAAGAGCGTGAAAAGTCAAAGTCAAAAAATCAAAGTCAAAGATGAAGCCGAAACCGAAGAAATATTAAATGGGCTAACCCGTACCCATCTAATGGGCCGGGTCAACCCAATACATATTGAAGATAAAGATTAAAAGGCCCAAGACCTTTATTAAAAAAAGGCCCAAAATATATATCAAGTAAAAAGGCCCAATCTGCCTTTATCAGCCCATCACCACTTAACGAAAGGACTGTTAAGTCCTTATCACAGATGGTCCTATCCCCATTACATCGTTAGTCCAAAGGACTAACAATGTCACCACTTAACAAAAACAGGGCTAACAACAGTTAAGTGTCAACCCCATTCAAACAATTAAACAATATACTTTTTTTCCGCCAAGCTACTATTCATCTATCACTTTCCCTCGACCCCTACTCTAACAAACAAAACCCCATCACTATCCCTCAACCCTACTTCCCAAACAACCAATTCTACCTTGGCAATCCCATGAGTTCTTATTGGTTGATGAACAAAGACAAAGAATCAAGGGTCCAGATTGATAGACTTGGTGACCAAGAAAATTTGATAGCTATGATGAAGACTTGAAGCTCCTCACACATGAAGCACACCCTCTCATCTCACTCATAAAAGTAACACAGTTTAAAGACCCAAGACCTTCATAATTCTCTATAAATAGGACCTTGTAAGCCCATATGAGATATTTAGTTTTCCTATCTTATTTTAGTGTAACTTAGATTATTTTCAAGTATTGTAACTCTTTTTAAGAATTAATGAAAGTTTGATGTTTTTAAGTAAAATTCGGTTTTTTATGTTCAAGTCTCATTTGAGTTAAAAAAAAGGTTTTATAAGCTATCATAAGCTCTTATTTACACATCACGTTCTTAAAACAAGAAGGTTGATATAGCAAAATGATAGTTAAACAACCACGTCACTCACATGGGATTATATGTTCGAGTCTTAGGAAGATTGTACTTTTAGAACTTGATTCTAAGAGTTTAACTATTGGTATATGTTTTGTCTGGAGAGTTGGATTATGTATCACCGTCGGGCCCTCATAATTCAGAGGTCATCCAGGTAATCAGTTTGAGGAGCTAGGGCACTTGAAATCGTAATCCAATTAAATCAACTCAGAATGTATACCAAGATGAAACCCCTAATATGAAGCTCCCTGGTATGTGGTACGATTTAGCTTCGGTGATAGGGATTTTAAATAGCAATAATCATGATGAATTATATATTTGTTTTATTAATAATCGAGTTTAGCGTTTTACTTCAATAACTAGCAAATGATAAGCACGTCAAGCGTTAATTAAAGTTATGTCTTATAAGGTTTTGAACACATTTCTACACTTTTTCAAAATGTTACATTTTAGACCCTTAAGAATGAAAATTGGCAAAAATATACCTTGGAGTTTTTACTTTTACAAGTTTGTCCTTCTAGTTTAAAAAGATGTACAAGTAAACATTGTACTTTGGAAAGTGTCATAATGGACACCTAGAGTTTTACTTTGATAAAATGACATTTTTAGTCCTTTTAGTTATAAGTTTCAGAAAGTTACAATATCCCCTTGCATGGAATACTTTTACAAAATAAGTCCAAAATGCCATGCAAGCTTATTTTAAGATTTGAAATGATATTTTCAGGTGATAGCTAATTAATATAAGTTAAAATAAGAAGTTTTAACGTAACGAAAGTTTAAAATAACAATTCGTTAAGCTAGAAATCAAAACGGGTCGAATTAGGGTTTTAAAACAATATACGCATAGGTTTTAATTCTAATTCCTTCAAAGATTTGATAAGTGGTTTTAATAATGTAGATAAGCTTATTAGAATAGATTATAAAATAGTTTACAAGTTTGCTTATGGATTAGTGAAAACATGAAATTAGGGTTTAATGAGCTCGGTTGTGGATTCAAAAAGGTTAAAAACACATTATGTTTTTGAGTTTCAAAGCTTTTTAATAATGATTTAAGCTGATCTGTGAATCATTTATAATGGTTTGAAAACATAATGTGTGTTATGGAACATGGTTTTGGTGGCTTATAGCTTGAATACGCGGTCAAAATCGAGACTTTTATACTTCTTACGCCTAGAATATGGACTCCGGGGCTTCTTCTCTTGGTTGCTTTTGCTTCACTTTTGATATTGGAGACTTATTAGGACCTTCTTTGAGAAAGATTGCTCTATTATGGGTTATTGAAGAAGAAGTGGGGGATGAGTTGAATGAAGGGTTATGAGCCCTATTTATAGTCGAATAGTACCTTGGTGGCCAAGGAGACTTAATGGCCAAGCCTTGGACATGTGTAGCAGCTAGGAGATGATGTGGAGAGACTATGGAATGAGTTAGCAAGGCTAGGAACTAGTATGAAGGTGTTGGAAGGTTTCTAAGGGGTGTTTGTGGCCGCGGCTAAGCAAGAGAGAAAGAGAGGTGATGTGGCTGATTTTCTAGCCATATTATAAGTTAAGGATCTTTGTAATCTGCTTGGAAGTAAGGAGGTGAGTCATTAAGGTGCTTGGATGCAAAGCTAACTCTTGAAATGGGTCAAAAAGAAAGAAATAGTGTTGCGGGTTTAATAGGGCACGAATAGGGTTTTTAAGCTTGCATTTCGTGTATACTTGTTTAATAACGATGGATTAATGATTACAATACTTGTATTAAGAGTTATTAACAAGATTTGATAGGTGGTTCGGGTTTAAAATGGATCTCTATATGCTTTGTTTTTGAATGAAAAACAGGATTTTTAATTATGCAAATAGTACTGTTATTGTCAATATAGATCTTGGTATGCATAAAATTGTACCAATAATCAAGTAGTTGACTCTGAAGCCAAAGTACTTGTCTACAACAACTTGAAGCAGCCACATATTCATCTTCTGTTGTAGAATTTGTAACCATTGTTTGTTTCTTGCACTGCCATGATATTAATCTACATCCAAGAAATTGACAACCTCTTGTTGTAGACTTTCTATCCAACCTTGCTCCAGCATAATAACTATCAGTGTATGCTACCAAATCAAAAGGAGAATCTTTTGTATACCAAAGGCCCAATTTTAGTTTACCTTTTAAGTACCTAAAAATTCTTTTCATAGCATGAAGATGTGAAACCTTTGGATTGACTTGGTATCTAGCACAGGCATACACTGCAAACATAATATCAGGTCTTAAAGATGTAAGATACATCAATGAACCAATCATTGACCTACTCATATGAACATCCACTTCTTCACCATTTTCATCCTTGAGCATATGCTTTTGAGTTTCTATTGGTGTGCTTACAGTCTTGATTTCTGTAAACCAAAATTTCTTTAAAATTTCACCAACATATTTATCTTGACTAATAAATATGCCATCCTCCTTCTTCTCCACTTGTAATCCTAAGAAGAATGTAAGTTCTCCCATAAAACTTATCTGAAATTTATCATGCATCAACTTCTCAAATGCATTGCACAGCTCTTTCTTTGTTGAACCAAAGATGATATCATCCACATACACTTAGACCAGCAAAATATCACCTTTGTATCTTTTGATGAATAAGGTCTTGTCAATTTTTCCTCTTTGAAACTCATTGTCTAACAGATATGTTGACAAGGTTTCATACCAAGCTCTAGGGGCTTGATGTAGTCCATACAGTGCTTTTTCAACCTTGTATACTCTATCAGGAAATTCTGGATCTTCAAATCCTGGTGGTTGACATACATACACCTATTCTTCAATCTTCCCATAGAGAAAAGCAATTTTTACATCCATTTGATACACCACAAATTCTTTAAATGAAGCATAAGCTAAAAGTAGCCTAATTGCTTCAATTCTTGCAACAGGGGCAAAGACTTCATCATAGTCAATCCCTTCTTCTTGTGTGTACCCTTAAGCAACCAATCTTGCTTTGTTTCTTATCACAATTCCCCTTTCATCTTTTTTATTCCTGAAAACCCATTTAGTGCCTATAGCCCTTTTTCTATATGGTAAATCCACTAAAGTCCAAACTTCTTGTAACTTGAATTGTAGAAGCTCTTCCTACATAGCCTCTATCCAGCTTAGATCCTTTAATGCATAAATTACCTTTTTGGGTTCTTCCTATGATAAAAAGCAAGCAAACAAGCAGTTTTGAAGGTCTTTATGGTTTGTTCTTTGTTGAATAGTACTAACAAACCCATGTTTCTCCAAACTCTTTGACATCCTTTTGGTTTGTGTAGCTAATTGCAAATCTCTAATCACTTGATCAAGAGGATGATCTTTATGAATTCTTGTAGTTAGAATAGGACTGACTTGGATTGTTGTATATAAATTGTGCATGTCAGCCTCTGCACCAACATCTTCATCATCTTCAAATATGCTATAATCTTCCAATTCAGGCATATTTTGATCAAGTGGAAGTTCAATGCTTGTTTTTCTACCAACGACATTAACTTTATTTGTGCTAGCAGTATTAACATTGTTAATGATGTTAACATTATCTTCCTTCTCTTGATCAATACCTTCACTATCTTTTCTTGAATCTTCATCAACCTTCTTTCCATCATCACTTGAAGGTTTGGATCTATCATCTTGAGAACTCTTTAAATCTTGGGAATATGGTGGATCAACAGGCCATAATGGTAGCAAAATGTAATTTTTGACAGGTTATGTCTCCTTTCTAGCTTGACCTGCATTATCACTTGCTTT